>MU392865.1:0-24180 GCA_022578505.1 Nemania abortiva | reverse complement strand
TATAAATTATATTTTAAAAATTTAAATATTTTTATATTTAAATATTTTTAAAAATTTTTTATAAAATATAAAAATAATATAAATTTTAAATTTTTTTTAAAAAAAAACTTTTTTAAGCTAACTTAGCTAACTAACTAAAAAAAAAAACTTAAATTTAAAAAGCTAAGCTATTATATAAAAAAAATTTAATATTAAATATTTAGCTAATAAAATAGGTACTATAGTAACTTTGCTACCCATACCATCTTAATATTTACTTTTTAGTTTAGTATATAACCTCAGAAATTCTAATATCCCATTATTTACCATGCTCATTAATAATACCGTGGCGTTAGCATAAGCAGAGCCCGCTCAACTTATTATGTCCTTTGACACACTTATTCACCCACATTGCAATAGACAACCCTATCTAAAGTTATTTTATTCAGTAATTTTATTTCATCTTCTGGATTTTCTATATATCAGAGTATTCCAAATCATCATTTCCCGCCTCCTTTTTACCTAGATTCATTAGCCCAATACCCGAAGGCGTCCGCTTTCTGGTTGGTCTAGGCTCAACCTGCCTGAAACAAAGGGACTCATCTTCTTCATTAGTAACGCGTACGGTTACTCTATCTGCGAATTCCCGCATTCCACGATCGGTCATGAGAGCGGTCTCAACCAGTGGCCTCGGACTCGCAGCTACAAGGTTTGGATTGACCCAGTCCATACCCCCGGGCCCATGAAATAAGAGTGTGAGAGGCGATCCTTTCCAGATGGGTAGTTGTTGACGGTTCGTTGAGATAACCATTAGGAAGAAGAAGGCAAGCGTCAGTCCCGTCAGCGTAGCCGGTAGGGCAACCCAGTCCCAGTTCACCTTGACACAAATAGCAGAACGGAATTCTTCACCGACAGCCCGCTCACTATGGGAAGGGTGCCCGTGGGCGCGGATCCATAGTGTCATTGCGTCGGCAAGCTTACCCATGGCGTTGTTGATGGTTGTTTCGTTGACGTGGTATAAATCGAACATGGAGAGGAGTTGCGTGGGGCCGATGTAGCTAGGCTGGAGTATACCTTCTGGATACTCACTCTGAACGATGCCGATCATGAATTGGTCAAGCATGAATGTCCATATATCGCTATTAAAAGGCGCGTCAAGGGTGTATAGGCACCGGTGTGCTAGTAATGATTCTGGAAATGTAGCATTTGCGGGGCTGTCGATCCGAGGGTTAAAGGTCAAGTTGTATGGTAACCATCTTGTGTCGTTGCTGATTGTATATCCTGCGGCAGTGAGATTTTGACGTTCAGCATCGTTAATGCATTGCGTGTCCACAAGAGAGAGAAAATTCTGTAAAGAGATAAGTCCGCTCGTCGAGGTTGATTCACCGTACCCCCATGTCATATTGGCTTCAGATTGGCTCACCAGGGTTTCCGTCAACCGCCCATCTTCTACATTGGCTACATAGCTGCGAACACAAGGTTGCAGCGAGCAAGTGGAGGCACCGTATAGCCGGCACCACCAAGTATTGTTAGTTGCTGCGTCGTCGCAGCCCATTCTAATGCCGTGGGAATTTGAACTTGGATCATAAGGCGAGAATGAGCTATCCGTTTTCGCTAGGATAATACCCATGTCGTTGCCGAGACTAATAAAACTAATGGTATTGCCACCATCGGATGTGTCAAGCCTCCTGGCAATTTTACCGATTCCAAAAATGTTTTGCTTTGGTGTGGTTACATTTAAGCTTTTGGTGTCAATGTTGTAGTAATAGTTTAGTGACAGACGCTCAGAGGCTGCGGTCAAGGTAGTCGTTATGTTCCACGTGGTTAAACTAGCTCCTTTCGCGAGATCCGACTGGTAACAGCTCCCCGGTTTCACCTTTCCGTCTTGGAGTATCATGCAGTGCTCCTCGATCTGCACGGTGTCGGATGCATCCTCGCAAACGCTGCAGTACGCTAGGCTACTGTACTCAGTTGAAAAAGTGCAATTGCCAGTGCTGCATGTGAAATCCGAGAGATTCCGTGGTGTGTAGTATCCAGAGGCAATAGATCCCAAAAGGTCCGACGGGAAAGAGCCTGTGTCGTAGCTCAAGTAATTTGTACGAGGTATTGACGGGAGGCTTGTGGTGTCTGGCTGCTTGCAATCAACCGGTTGAACCAGTTGATGAATGAAAGGATCCACTCCCACAGCCGCAATCATGATCAAGGCTGCAAGTGCAGTCAAGGGCTGGCGTATATGGTGTCTATAAAGCCAGGAAATGGAGCCTATGGGTCCCTCTGCGGCCTCGCGATACCGGACTAGATCCTTCAATGGTCGTGGATGGAGAAACCAGCTCCACTGAAGTTGGCCAATCCCAGATGCCAGAATCAGCAACATGTTCGCTTTCATGACGACAGTATAGATAGAAAGAAGAGCGTTGATGGTGATTGAGAGGGGCCATTGGGGCAGAGGCTGTCCATCATGCGGGTAGAGCGTTGCCAAGATTGCGAATAGGGAGATCAGAAGGAGGCAGCAATTTACTATCTCCCATAGCCACGGTTTCCAAAGTCCCGATTTCGTCTCGCGCCGCGAACCCGGGTCTTGAAGGAGCTGGAGAGTCGAATCTCTGCCTCCCGGAGGAGGATTATTGCGAATCTCGCTGTTTGGTTGAGGTAGATCAGACTGGTCATAATCTTCAGCCTCTGTGTGAGATACGGAAATTACCTTGGAGGCAAACTCATCGAACCGTTTATTTTCCGAGACAAGAGATGGAGTCCACTGACGCATCCCTTGGCGTGAACGCCGCCTTTCTGGGACGGTCAGCTCCATTAGAAAAGAATAATTCGACAAACAGCCTGTAGATTATTATTAGGATCTCTGCCTAACGAACGGTAGTAGGGGCCAGGCGTATTTATTTGCATATGTAGAGAAAAGATTGGATAATTAATAGACTGTAGCCAAGCCACTGCCCTTATAGACCGAAATAAGGTACTCAGCCACGAAATGCACTAGCTCAATTGTGCCATCGAAAGATCTTCGTCGATAATTGTAGTAGTCCCATCGGATATCGGTAAAGAAAAAGCAATAGTTGTATGTACAGCATACGGGAACCTGCAGATAGCTCGGTAGATAGCGAATCGACAAAACAGCGCCACACTAACCGGCGGCCGTTAACACTGAACCCGTAGTTTGAATGTTTTTACTCACGCATTAGGTCGAAGATGCGACGACGGTGCGTGATACAGTGACATGTGTCGACAGTGATCACCAATAGATACGCCCTTGCTGACGTATGTGACGTCAAACGTTTCAATATTGCAATAATTATTGCTTTATCCAGAAACGCGTGTTTAAAAATGCCGTACCTCATCAAAGCACCCAATTACGAATTACGATGGCTTAAATTATTTAACCTTATCTCAATTCCCGTTAGTTGAGTTGGCATGCAAGGGGCAGGGGCACTGGGGGACGACAACGAGCGTTGATTTTGACAGGCTGGCATATGATCCCTCGAGTCCTGGAAGCTTCGATATCAGATATCCATCGTTTGTATGCAGCATTGTTTACAATCCTTAATCCTTACGATCGGGCAAGCCCTCGCGGCACCTATTGAGGCGGTGTGGGTGACTGAGTCACACGTGGCTAAGAGCTACGGGACTACCGATGGTCTAAGCTCTGTTTTATTTGCTTCCCTTGCATAGGTAGACATCGTAGACCTGCTTTTACGCTGGCGAATTGATCCCTCCCGGTGTTTTATTCTGACATGTCCCGTACAGAGGCCCGAGTTGCAATTACATAGGTCTCGTGTGACTACTGTTTGCATGTAGGCGTTGTTACACAGTCTGCTTCGAAATACGGGCATTTCACATCAAGTATATCATCTAAAGCTTCTTAGCATATGCATTCCACTACTTGGACATCGTAAAGGCAAATGTTTAGGCGTTGAATACAAGACAAGATAAATCATGTGCTTCACCCTAGTCGCAGGAGAGCTATTGAATAGACCCACCGTTGATCAACAAAGAAAAGTAAGACCTCAAAGCTATTATATCGAAAATGGAAGAACACAAAGAACAATAAGCTCTTGGCGAGACTCGGTAGTAGCTCCGCCGGAGATAAGGTCTGGGCAACCCCGCAATCATGATCATGTTTGCCGCCGCTAGTATGTAAGCGGATTCTGGGGATGGAAAGCCTACCTATCCCAACGAGGCAGGAGATCTGTAAGAAGCCCGCGCATTCTCACATGAGATAGTTCTGCACTATTTTCTGCACTGCTACGCACGTAAGGCTCTTCCTAGACTAGTGGGCAGAACCCAGGAGGACGTCATTGGCGCTTACCCCACGATGCTGGATCATCGAGAGCCTGACACCCCACGGTAAGCTTGAGAAAAAAAAAAAAAGCAACATGTGTTCTAAACACGCCAACACCATCACTTCAATGTAAGCCCCCTCTCCACTTAGCACTCGGTCCGATGGACATCATGCGGACTCGCCCATGCCACACTAACGACGATGCTAGGCGGGCTGCGGAGGTCACTGTGTTCACGCAACGTTCCATTTTACCTCATATTCTTCTTACGAAAGCAGCTGTGGACAACACTGGACTAGAGTGGACTGAAAGCGGAAAGTCGTGTTTTAGTGTGCTCACTTCCCTCGGAGCAGGTGACTGTCAGGAACTTTTCTCGGGAACCTATATAGAAGTGATAGAAATGTAGCAAACCAAACTCATGCAAACTCATGCTAGCTCCCTTGCCTCAACGGCCGTCTATTTATGAGTTCGACACCGTCGTCTTCACTCCTCAACCTACCATCACATCACTCCTCAAGGATCGCTTAAGGTTAACAAAGATGGTTTCTCGGACGGTACTCACTCTCACGGCCACGGCCTCCCTCGTCGCCGCTGGGCCCTGCGACATCTACTCATCAGGAGGGACGCCCTGCGTTGCCGCACATAGCACTACTCGCGCCCTCGTCAGTTAACCCCTAGAGTTATTATTCCCCCGTTTCGTACACTCTTCAGACCTCAGAGGCCTAGACTAGCCAAAGACATGCCTTTGTCTGCAAAGTCCTTTAGATATTTGGGGGCCACTACCAATACTACCCCGATTACATTTGCTGACCTCGAACTTAGTATGACGGCTATTCCGGCTCGCTATACCAGGTGCTGCGTGGATCTGATAATGCTACAGCGGATATAAAGCCCCTATCTGCTGGTGGCGTTGCCAACGCTGCTACCCAGGACAACTTCTGCAGCGGCTCGACCTGCCTTATTTCTATTATCTACGACCAGTCGGGGCACGGTAATCATCTCACGCAGGCCCCACCTGGCGGCGCCGCGAGTGGTCCAAATAGCAATGGTTACGATTTCCTAGCCGGCGCTCTTGGCGCACCGGTTAATCTCAACGGCAAAAAGGCGTACGGCGTTTTCATCTCGCCGTCTAGTGGATACCGGAATGACAAGACCACCGGCGTAGCCACCGGAGATGCGGCGGAAGGCATGTACGCTGTTTTTGACGGCACTCACTATAACACCGGCTGTTGCTTCGATTACGGCAACGCTGAGACCAGCGCTACCGATACTGGCAACGGCCATATGGAGGCCATCTACTTCGGTACCGGTGATGGCTCTGGCCGTGGTACGGGCTCTGGATCCGGCCCCTGGATCATGGCCGATCTTGAGAACGGCTTGTTCTCCGGTGTTGATCCTATCACTAATACCGCGGATTCGTCAATTTCGTACCGCTTTGTCACGGCGATCGTGAAAGGTGAGCCTAACCAATGGGCGATCCGTGGCGGCGACGCCACTACTGGCTCGCTATCCACCTATTTCAACGGCGCACGACCAGCGAATGGCTACAACCCAATGAGTAAAGAAGGGGCTATTCTTCTTGGTATTGGTGGCGATAACAGCAACCACGCCCAGGGCACATTCTACGAAGGCGTAATGACTTCTGGCTATCCGTCGGATGCTACAGAAAACGCTGTACAAGCGAACATCATTGCAGCCAAATATACTACTACATCGCTGATGAGTGGGCCATCCCTCACTGTTGGCTCCAGGGTCTCCCTCCGGGTCACCACCCCTGGCTATACTGAGCGCTATATTGCTCACACTGGCGCCACCGTTAACACTCAAGTAGTTACGTCGACCAGCGACAGCGCCTTGAAGCAACAAGCTAGCTTCACGGTCCGCACTGGTCTTGGAAACAGTGCCTGCCTGTCCTTCGAGTCCGTGGACACCCCCGGCTCTTTCATCCGTCACTCCAATTATGAGCTCATGATCAATGCCAACGACGGCAGTAAGCTATTCGGTGAAGATGCTACATTCTGTCCGCAGGGTGGCATCAATGGGCAGGGCAATTCATTCCGGTCTTGGAGCTATCCCGCCCGCTACTTCAGGCACTACAACGGTCTGGTCTACATAGCTGGCAACAGTGGGCCCTTCGCCTTCGATAACCCTGCCGTATATAACGACGACGTCAGCTTTGTCGTCACCAGCAGTTTCGCTTAAGCGCCCGCCCGGGCCCTGCCGAGATGCCGGTTCACCCTGCGTCTCACCAATCGTATATTTTGCTATCTCCATATAAATGAGCAGATCAGGAACGGTTAGGGGTATTCAGGTGTGGGTGGTGGAATGCAGCTTTGATGGACTCTGGCCAGGGAGAGTATATACCACATATGACAGCGTTACATTCAGCGTAAATTTGAAAGATTTTAAGACCTAAGCCGTTTCATCCGTTCAATTCCTTATCTTGCATGCTATGTGACGCCTGCGCATCGTGTTGAACCAGGCAATAAATCCCAACGATTCGCAGTGCTGTTAGATATCTGGGACACGTAAATTGGCCGCTGGCGAAACGTGCTGTGCGCTCATAGGCTCCTCGACCTATATCTAGGACTATACTCCAAGGGATTAAGCCGGGTCTAATGGCTTCACAGAATTGCACAGCCTACTGAGGGGAACTTTCGATTTCAGATGAAGGATACCAAGTAGCAGTAACGATAACCCCGTAATGCCGCTATAATATCTGTAAGCTACAGCCCACAGCTTCGTGTGGCTAAATCTGTGTCGCTCAACTATATGGATTATGTAAACAGTTCTGCATGTAAACAATCCTGCCAAGCCACTAAATAGCCCTACACTCAGGGCATTGCTACCTGACCAGCCCGTCCTTGCAGTGTTGCGAGCTGCACACCAAACCTTGGGCACCATCCCAGGACATATGCCCATGTGTCTGGGTGTAAATACCCAGAAGGCTAGGATCGGCATTGAGCGAGGTGATGGTCTTTCGTCACAAAGACAATTCGAAAAATATCGATCATGTGGAGCTCCTAATGGTAAATAGTCTGAACAAATTAGGCCGATTGCTTTTTTTTCTCCGTCTCATGTGAGCTCGGGGTTTCCAGTTCTCTACCACTCCCCCGGGTTCTGGCTAGGATCAATAATGCACGCATGACACTACTGTGTGTGCGAGACAACCCTCCCAAAAGAGACAGATTACGTGTACTCTCTGCAGGACGCAAAACATCAACCCGAGTTCCGGGACAGTGTCTTGCATCCGGACGGCGATTCGCGCAGCCAGGACCGCCTCGGGACCTCCCTCTTCCCGCATCTGTCCTACGAAGTACAAAGACGAACGCATGCTCCTCACGCACTCTCCTTAGTTATGCAGCACTGGCTGACAAATGATGTGGTCTGTGTTACCCTGCTACAAAAGCCAGACTAGACTACAGTTACCTAGTTGTTGAACCGGTTTGCACACGGCGGGCACATAATCATTTACCTGTTATAGGCAGGTGGTGTGTTAGTACTCAATCCTTGTGGTAACTTGTTGCGAGAGCGATTACATAAAGCAAGCTAACTGTCGAGTGTCGATAGAGTTCTTACTCGGTAGTCTAGACCCCCTGTAGACTAGAACCGTAAGCCTGTATTTAGCGCGCCGTGCGCTAGGCACATCGCCGGCTAGGCCGCTGCGGGGCCCCGCAAAGAACTTGCCCAGGTAGGAATGTTAGGCCGCGGGTACCGGACTTAGTAAATACCGACCTCGTCTGCCGTAAGACCGCTACCCGGACTTAGACTTTCTGCCTCGGTTGTGATTCAACTTCTCCCTTGTTCTTCAAAGATCACTTGCTTCAAATAAGCTTGTACAAAACCCTGCAGGTAGCAAGTGCCCATATATTCTTGAATGCTAATTTTCTGCAGCCCAAACTAGGCCATATCTTCACTAGTACCACCAGGGTTCCGCAGTGAGCGCAAAGAGGGGCTGGAGGAGAGAATGTCTCCGCCAAAAATGGTACCTACATTTATGGCATGTGTCGTGCCCGATGCATCTTCGCATCTCTTTGGATCCTGGCCAAGAACGTCCACCGGGCGTCTAACTTCCACCCCTTCGAAAGCCAATCATCGGCCACATTCGGGTAGAACTCAAGCATGTTGTAGATGTCTATATCATGTGAAAAGATAACCAAAACCCTGTCATCAGCATCGAATGCCTTGATGCGCTCAATAGTTGCCTCCGTCTTCGGAAGGTCGAGTGGGAAGCAAGGGTCAGGCCTGAAAAAGGCGGAGGTGCCCGAGCGCGCAGGATGAAGGTCTAGCAGGACATCCCGCGGACACGGCTGGGGGTGAAGACCGTCTACATCAACGGATTCGGGAAGTGGGATGGCCTCGCTGGGCCGGAACTCGCCCCCGAAATGAACGCTGTCGGCTGCCATGAGGATGAACGACTCGGGGCTGGAACTCGTTCTCGCGAGGGCGTTTAAATGCCCGAGCGCATGCTATATCATATCAATTTATGGAACCACTGACGGGAGGCGTACTCACACCTGCAGCGCTTAGAAGATAGAAACTGCCGTCCCCGAAGTAGTCGTATGCGGGCATGCCTCCAACTTCTAGCGTGAATTGGTCTTCAGAAATCTCGACAATCTCGTGGCCGGCAACGTCTGCTTCGTTGAACGCGGCAGTGGCAACTTGCGGCCAGCCTGGCATATGTGATTCTGTGATACCTGGGCCAACCACGATCTTAACGGAGCTGGGGAACTTGCTTGGGTTACCAGTGTGATCCCAATGCAGGTGGCTAGATAGTATGCGTTAATCTATGGTTTGTGTGCCTGAGTGATCGACTCAGGATGACACTCACCTCCATACGATAGCCTCGATGTCATCTAGGCTTTCCCCATGCTCTACCAGGACGTCAGTGACATCTTTTTCGATCTCCAGATTACACCCCCATTTCTTTAACAGTTGAATTGTAACGGGAACAAGGATCTCCCAGTCCTTCCGGATCCCTAGATCAAACAGTACCCGTCTCTTTCCATTGGCGTCATGATGAGTGACGAGAAAAGCATAGCTGCACAGATCAAAGGCATCACGGCCTTCCAGTACAGGCAGAAAGAGGGTCTTGTAAGGTATGTTATATACCCAAGATCCTGTGTCGATGATAGAGACGGACACTGTTGCCTTAGACGGAGGTATTTCAACAGGGGTCATTGCTACGTGTCAAGGGTACTTGTTCGGGTTCGGGTATGGTATCAATCCCAAAGTTCATTGGGATGAAAGAAGAGTCGCAGAATAATAATGTTGGAGTTATGGTATGCCCCAATCGTGGGCGATTGTTACCATATTTGGGAGAGAGGGGTGAAGCATGGCGAGAACCACATTTTCATATATATGATGACATGTTGCATGCTATGATTCGCTGCATTGCAGCTCATTAGCCTCACATATCTTGAGGATTGGCTCTATATATCGTACTATTACGTATCGTGTTATACCTACAAGAAGAATCTGATAAAGGGGGGTAGGGCCTGATGTAATTCACACAGAGCAACTAGACGTGCGTGCCCTATATTTCCACGTGAATGCCATAGCATTACATGTTCTAATATATTAAGTACAAAACTATGGCGTTTGTATGATACTTTGCCTAAACCAGCTTTGCCGTAGAATATTCAACACCTTTCTGTATTATGAGTTGTATTTCCCACGTGATGAGCATCCAACTATAATCTATCAGTTGGCGAGTCACCCTGTGAATAAACCCTAGGAAACTCGTACGAAGCTTTCCTTGGGAAACATCTACGGGCCATTCATGAGCCGATAGCGTGATGTTTCTTTGGATATATAATGCGGATTGTTTTAGGGTTTGGGCTGGGGTTTAGATTTAGGCAATAAGGGTCACTGCAATGGTATGTATAATAGCTGTACAGCTATAAAAGGTCAATTTGCCCGCCTTGACAACATTCTACCATTAGCAACCTTACCTTGTAGTGTCTTGGCGTGATAATGAGTCGGCAGTTACAGCTGAGGAGTATTGGGTTCATGGACAAACATTACCTGCAAATAACACTATAAAAAACGAGCGTTAATTCTGCATACTTTGATTTTTCAACAGCTTTGCGGTTGCATTAGCATACATATATAACCAAGTGAGCCAAATTTCACTAAATTCCTTGTCTTTCACAGCTGCTAAATTATCATATACGGGTTGTATCATGTATGTTCAATTGTTAACTCAAGCTAAAGATTAGATTTGCTAACATCCCTTTTACTCCGACCCGCAAAAAAGATGGTAAATATATATTTAGTAACTCATAAAATGGCAAGCTTGATAAAATTTACCAAATTTTATGAACCATCAATAACACTCCTTAGGTTATAGAATTTGGTTATCATTTAGTTGCGTGCTAAAGATGCTGTGTAGGAGACAAGGAAACTGGCGCGCGAAGTAGCATTCACTGTGAGGAATATTTATTCGTATACATTGTCCGACCAAGCTACAGTAAATTATCTTGACACCAAAGAGTAGATCACTGGAGTACCGTATACTTGCGCTTATACGACGGACTCTGCTAACTTCTTTTCATGGCCGTTCTGCCTTCCCTAACCACTCTTGAGTTGTAATGACCAGTGCTCTAGATACGCTATACTAGGTTTAGGTAGGCGCTGGACTCCACTAATATGTCGGGGAAAACGGAAGGGTCGGAGCAGAAGTCGGAGTATATACTTCTTCCCAGTTCTTCCCAAGGTGTAGGTAATTGTTAGATCACCGACTAAGCCCAGTGACCTAACCTAAGTGAGTAATCAAGGCTTCCAATCTTCATGGCTTCGCGTGGAGATTGCATTGCATTAATTGGACAAGACCGAAGCCATCCAACTACTAACAAGGTCATGGAAGTGAGCGAGCAAGGATAACTCGCGTGTCTCACGTTTCGTGCGACGCGTCTTCGACTACGAACGAACTCGATCCCGTTTTGCTCTCCCCCTCTTTCTCATCTCATCCGAGACTTCCCATACAATCAATCAATCAATCAATCAATCACCGACCGGCAGCGACAGCGACAGCGGCAGCGACAGCGACCAATGCGACCAATGCGACCAATGCGATCAAGCACCAATGATTCTACTGCGAAATCTACCCCAAACTCATCCTCCACCTACGATTCGACGATGCCCTCCGCGCTCGGTCTGCCAGTCGAGCTCCTCTACTACATATCCGAATACCTCGATAACCCCGCCGACCTGTCATCATGGAGCCGTTCTTGCCGTGCTTTCCATGCCGCCTTGACCCCCCTCCTATACCGCAATGCCAGAGATGATCAAGTCGTCATGTGCTGGGCTTGTGATGAAGGCCGTGTCGACACTGTCCAGCGGCTGTTAGAGGCTGGAGCCGACCCTAATGCTGCGTGGTCGCAAAACGAGCCCAGGTGGTGGACACTCCAGACCTTGACCGAGGCGGTTCGTCACGCATCTCGACGACGATGGCCGGATGGCGATGAAGAGCAAGGACAAGGACACGGACACGGACGGGAACACGGACACGACGAAGAACAGGAAGAATCGGGAGATCAAGAAGACGACGCCTCACCACGGAATGCACTTAGAGTACTAGCACAAGAAATACATCGCGAGGACTATATCCAAGATATACGTCATTGGATGGGATTGCACACCACCGTGGCTTATTCAATGAACGCCTACTTTGAGGATGATACCTATGATGTGGACGATAAAAACTTGGATGGCGGCGGTGGCAACTATTCAACCGAGGGTGGCTGGATGGAAAGCGTACCTTGGTCGTATAGCTGGAACCCGTATAGATCCGTCAAAACTTTCACACAGCGATGCTATTGGGCTCCTCTCCACATCGCCGCTGCCTGGGGCAACGACAAGCTCGTCAATCTGCTATTGGATTATGGTGCCGACGTCAATGCTCTCTCCCGTCTTTTTTGCTCTTGTGCTGCTACCCTTTCTGATCGCAAGGTTGCGCCTCTCTGGACTCCTCTCCATACTGCCATGTGTCACGGATACGAATCCACCGCGAGGCTCCTTCTGTCACGCGGGGCCTCCACCAACGTAACGACAAAGTACCGTGGGCAAGACGAACGCCGATTCACCGCCCTTCACTCGGCTTGTGTACTAGGTTCTGCCGATGTCGCACGGGCCCTGCTCGATGGGGGTTATCAGACTGATGTCACGGTGTGTGACCACTTGGGCTTCACACCATTGGCCCACGCATTTTTCCGAGGCAACTGGGCTGTGATTGATGTTCTCCTGGAGCACGGCGTAGACCTAAATGCCAAAATCGGGCCCTTGAGTGCTTTCGGTCATGCCTGCGTGCTGGGTTATTACGCCGAGGCCCTTCGGCTTCTTGATCTCGGCGCTACTATTCAATGCGAGCCCGAGGTTCCTGGCCTGCCGCCCGTCTGCTTTCATCTCGCTGCTATTGGGGGAAACCCCGACTCCCCGTCGTTTCGCTCGTCCGAACAGCGAGGGTTCCAGCTCGAGCTTGTGAATAGACTGATCAAACATGGTGTAGACGTCAACCAACGGGTCGTCAGTGGCTTCACAGCGCTTGTAGGGGCTGCTTCGTTTCACAGAGTTGGCATGGTGAAGGCCCTGCTACAATCGGGTGCCGATCCCCGCCCTGGCACTAAATGGTGTGCTCTTGAGAGCGCCGTGTCACTAGCCCCGGGGCCAACGCATAAGACCCCGAAGGGTGCCATGTTGGAAACTGTCCAAGCCCTGCTCGAAGCAATGGGGGCTACTCTTGCATCCAAGTCCGTAGATGTCGACATAAGTGTGGCCTTCGAACATCTTTGTTCAGCGTCCGGTAAACATGATGATATGTTCGAAGTGGCAGCTCTTTTGCTTAGGTACGCCCGGGTCGCGGAAATCGCGGGCTCGAGAAAGGATCTCGTATCTCAGGCGATGCACATGGAGAACTTCGATATCGCTAACCTGCTACTTGACAATGGGTTTCATGAGCCGACCGATGAGGAGTTTGAGACACTTATAGAACACTTTATAGAAGAAGACGTCTTCGAAGGACTGCGTCACATCCTGGATCGCTTCCCGGACATGGACCCTCTGATCCGCTGCGGTGAACTTCTCTGCAACGCCGTAGACGTCGGGAGCGAGCACTGCGTCGAATTCCTGATTGATGAAGGAGTCTCGATAAACTCACGGGACGCCGATGGAAATAGTCTACTGCTCACTGCCTGTATGATGGGAGACAAGCGTACTGCCGAAGTGTTACTGAAAAAGGGAGCGAATCCAGATGAATGCACCAAAGATGGTGAACTCATGACCATCGTAGCTGCTCTCGAGGAATCCTACGATATAGTGGATCTCCTACTAGACTATGGCGCGTCTATCCATAGCAGTCCACCGAGCAGGCAGACACTCCGCTCCGATCCGCTAGGATTCCTTGATATAACCATCAGTTTAGGGCTACTCGACGCTATAGAAGTGATCGTTAATCATAAGAACTACGGCACTCCTACCGATGAAGAAATGGCAAGACACTGGCAGGTTCTCATCAATGCGCCGGTCGCAAATGATGAACAGGTTGCCATGGTCGAGATTCTCCTTGCCTCCGAAAAATTCGACCCAAATCAGGTTTTGACATCCGGAAATGACAAAAGCCTAACAACCCCACTGCACATGAGTGCTGCCCTGGGCGGTTTGGTAGACAAGACTGAACTCATCGAGGAACTGATAACTCGTGGGGCGGATATTCACAACCTACTGGCCGTGCCGCCAGACAGACAGCCTCAAGGCCGACGGCCAGAGTCCGAATCGGCGGGCAAGTTCCGATTCGAGGGCACAACTCCCCTTTCATGGGCAATAGAATTCTCCTCGATGGGCGTAGTCCGAACCTTACTCCAGCACGAGGACCTATTCTTGTACAATCGGGTGGGTCAGAGAAGATGGCACAGGTTGAAGGTTCTTTGCGCAAAAGCTGCGTGTCGCCGCCAAAAGCCCAGGATGTTCACTCTTCTATTCGGGAATGGCTTCAGTCCCAACATCACCGACAAAAATGGGAACACGATGATACACATGATATGCAATCATGTCGAGAGATCCTGGCGCAACAGTATAATTATGTCGTCGATGGAGTTCATCGCCGAACGGGCAGTTGACTCGCTCATAGCGTGCCTGCAACAGGACGCCAAAACGGAGTTGGAGAACAAAAAGGGTGTGTCTGGGACGGACCGTATACTCAGGATAATGAATTATTCAGGCAATTGCGTGTTCCATCGGACGCTTTCCAAATTTTGCCGGGAGCGGATCGAGTACATGGGTGATGGCTCGAGCCCACATTTCCAGGTGCTGATTCCTCTGAGCGATGACTCCGATTGGGAGGACGATCTATTAGACATGGACGATTTCAGCGATGATTCGGATGACGAACCATCCGATATGGGGCAGGACTTAGAGAGCGATTATTCGGATGGCGAAGCGTACAATACTGGGCAAGACTCAGACGGCGAAGGGTCAGATGTCTAATTGTATCTTCATTCGAAGATAGTCTTTCGTTGCAAATTATATTTGGAATGTGTACTATAGATGGGCTAACGGTAGGGATCTGTAAGGTGTCGGTATGGGATGTCTATATAGAGCGGTATATTTAGTACCTCACGGAACAAGTATTCAATATCAAACCAATCGTCACGGGTCTGGTTTTATCATGTTATTATTAGATGCGATGCGAGTCTGAACTCGGCTGCTTTCGTGATCATTCGTAAAATGGCGTTTCACGCTATACTCCCAAGCGCATATCCGCCGTACACTAGATATCTATATAGACAAGACGACTCGGATCAGCCTCCCCTCGGATACATCGTGTAATGTAATAACTGAATTTTAACATTCGTTCATATGTCAAATTCATTTGATTGATGTATTTCACGGCTTTCATCAATGCTATCTCGACTTTGGTCACGCTAATTACCCCGCTCCCCGCTCCGCCGTCAGTTCAACGTTCTCTTAATTCATAGCAATTGCTTTCAAGGAGTAAAACGGCTTTCTATAATGCTCATACTATTTGCTCGAACAATTGGCAATCACCTGGGTACGAGCTCATGTTGATTTCTTATGTTGACTGAGTAGGTATCACTCATCATGGCTCTGTCATAATAACCAAAACAGCTTCTGGTGCCCCGCAGCGGTAGCTTCGTCAGCGTACTTGTAGGTATGTGTTAGCTGGCTCAGGCTATCCCCTGCATCCCCTATTGTATCAAAGAGTTTTGGTCTGTGTGGACCTTCATAGTTCGGAATGGACAGACCTCAGTCTCATCCTCACTCGTGCCATCATTGCCAGAGCTTGATCCTAGATCCACAGGTTGCATACGAGCCTGCTGCACCTGATTTCGAGTCTCGGATTTGCCGCTGCTCGCAATGCCAGAAATGGGTGAGAGCGATGGGGACAAGCCATCAAAACGCCTCCGAGGGTTCTTTCTTCTTCATTCTCGATAGTCAATCAATGCTTAAAGCTCGCGAGGATGGGTGTGCAACAGCGCGCGAATTGTTTGACACTTGGGACGAAGTCGATGAGCAGAGCATCGAGTACCTACGAGAGAGGGGAACCCCTTTCGAGATGACGGACATCGTGGTCTCGTGCGGCTATCGAAAGCCAAATAAGCATGACATTTGCCGCCTCCAAGTTAGAGGACCGCATCTGATATTCGTCGACGGGAACCCCCCGGAGGGTGATTACGGGGTTTGTATTGAAGATGAATATGGCGTGGCCGCTAGTCGAGGTACTCCCACACACACAAACTATTTCACAGCTGAGCCATAGACCTAAAAGATGGTATCGCAGATGATCCTAGTTCTCGTTATATAACGGGCCGAGAGACTCATAGGGAGACGGATCACCCCGAGGCCTATCACATGGCCGCACGCTGGGTAAAGGAATGTATTCAGAGTCACCCAGCTTGCCAATCGCCGTTTTTGATACCAAACACGTTCATACCAACCCGCCTGCTTCGGGTTAACAACCCTGACCTTGGATTCGATTATGTTAAGATGGTTTCAGCAGAGCACATCGAATTGTCGGCCCGGTATATCGCCCTAAGCTACTGTTGGGGAGGCGACCAACTAGGGAAGACAGTTGAAGCAAACATAAGCTCACGATCCCGAAACTTAAGGGTATCCGACCAGCCCAAGACCATCCGTGATGCCATCAAGGTTACAAGGAGACTCCATTTTGACTATCTCTGGATCGACAGCCTCTGCATCATCCAAGACGACCCAGAGGACATGGCGAGGGAGCTAGCTTGTATGGACAAGGTTTACGAATATGCAGACTTGCTGATCTCAGCCACCTCAGCGAAGAGTAGCGCGGAGGGTATGCTCAACCCCGTCCTGAACCTGCCTGCGAATGTGTCCTGTGGCTACCGATGTCCAGACGGCCAAGTAGGAAGAATCCTACTCCAGAAAGCCGGATACACGCCGGGGGCTCTGGGAGTGCACGGGAGATGCTGGACGCTGCAAGAACACTTGCTTCCTTCCAGGATCTTAGCGTATGCGGGATCGGGGTTGCGATGGTCCTGCCGCACGACAACTCTGTTTGACGGACCATGGACGACTAGCACCGTTTTCATTAATTACTTGGAAAATATCGAGACATACAGACGCATGTCAGCGATTCTGTCTAGTGACGTACCCTGTGGTGTACCGACTGTTATTCATAACCAAATTACCGACCTCAATGTCGACGGGATTCTGATTGCAGAGCTGCTTCAAGGTCGTCAAAAGCCACGTCCCGGCGCTCGAGCCGTATCCCCTCATGAGCCAGACACTACCCAGGGGGCGGGCTCCGAAGTGACAAAGCCCTCGGCGATTGCGCAATGGCGCAAGCTCCTCCGAGAATTCACGAGTCGGTCAATCACCAATTCCGCAGACCGACTCCCGGCGATTTCTGCCGCAGCGAGGAAATTCAATAACGTGCTCCAGGGGCGCTACATAGCCGGTCTATGGGAGGTCGCGCTACCTCTGGAACTGTTGTGGGCGCCTCAAGGCGGATCAAACAAGGGACGCGATCAAGAAGGGCCGTTTCCGTCATGGTCGTGGGCGTCGACACGGCACAGAGTCGAGTGGCATGTTCCGTCAGCTGGGGTGGCCACATTGCATTGTCTACGGACACAGCTTGACTTCCTATACCCATCTGTCCCCTACGGCCACGTTACGAAGGGATGGCTGCGTGTCCGGGGGGATCTCATGCCGGTGAAGTGTGAGGCGGTCGATGCCCCCATCGACCCGAGTGAGTGGCAAATAGAGCAGGGTCTCCCTATGGTCGTGAGGAACAGCGCGTTCCTGGTGCCGAGATTCGCTTGCAATGACGCTGCTTATGAAGAAGTAAGCGGGCTGAAGATTCTGGCGATTCTGGATGAGAAGACGGATATTGAAGCCCTACAAGAAATATATTGCCTTGAAGTGATACGAGAGGACCTAGCTACGTCACTAACGGCGTCTCGACCGTCGGTTGGGCTTGTCCTTGCGCCTATTGATGAGTCGGGCTCGGCGTTTGGGAGGATTGGTCTGTTTGGTATGCTGCATGGGAGGATAACGGGGCTTCGCACGCGGGAAGCTGTACACAGTAAATTGGGCGACAAGGGTTTAGACATGTTCTGGGAGGAGAGAGAAGTGCTATTAATGTAGAAATGCTGAAGGCATATCAGATCAGGGACCCCGCGCCCGGAAGAATTGAATGTAAGTACGTGCTAGATAGTTATTTAGTATATACTAACTTTATAGTTGACTTTGCCTAGTAAGCAACCCGAAGAGAGTTCGAGCTGATAGGTCGGTTGTCGACGCTGATAGGCAATAATAGGCAATTCATTTAAGTGCTCTAGCGGGAAAGAGGCAAGGCATGGCATTAATGACTAGTTCCATTCTTCCTAGTAGACGTTGTGATTTAATTCAGACGACGGTCTTTGGCTCGTTTAGGGCGATGTATCGTAGGTTTTGCTATCACCTTGCGCAAGGACGCTATACTTCCCGCGAGGTCATCTAGCACGATAGGCATGAGTCTTCGACCATAAGCCGGAGTACCTTCCATTTTGCGTCGCGAATTGTTTAGGGATTGGATATGTGAAGGATAAGGAAGACTGAGTTTGGTTGTCTGGTGTTAGATTGAGGTGGAAGAACAAAGCACTAGAGCAAGGGTATGCGAGGAGCTATTCTTATCGGCGACAAGTTACGTTGGATGGTTCGTAGACTGTCCTATCACTTGAGTAACATTTACCCTTGTTTTCTAGCCGTCCCTATTCTGGGTAGATCTATCTAAAAATGTAATAATGACTCCGTAGAGTTTTGATTTGTATCTGAGTCCTGTATAATTTTACCCTGGGGGCAGGGTGGAGGGCGAGTCGAGCTCGCCATGGGTAATACCACGACGCGATAAATACAGCTCAACAGTGTAACATGCCCGCTAAAAGACAGCATGGAAGGAAAAAGGGGTCGAATGCGAAGCATATTTGTTGCGCCACTGGATACTGGAAGTTTCCTTATGTACAAATATGTAAGTGTTCAGAAGCCATAGATACAGGTTCGGCTCTACTACCATCCTGACCTCCAACAGGCCAAGTTGTATTCCGGGGCACAATCTCAGTCTAGAACTGAAAGTTCATTCAGATTGAGACCGAAGGTCATGAATGGTAACTCCTCCTCATAGTCGTCCACAGTCTCAAGCATCCCTCCTTCCTGGAAAACCCAATTATATGCCAGCCCCAGTTGAGGCCCAGTAAGCAAGAGCCCTGTATGCAGGTCCAGGAATCTGACATTTGCGTTTGGACAATTTGCATATCCGAGGCCCATAATGTACGACTCCGCCCACATAAAGAAGCCGTCCTCCACTGCTATGTGCAGCTCTCTAAGGACTGAGAAAGGCTCCAGTATCCAACGCGACTGGCGCTTAAAATGTCCAAGAATGGAATCACCTTCAACGCCAGCTCCCACAGTAAGTTTGAGACGTTCAATGTCCGCAAAGTGCGGCGCAAGCGGCCTGAGTTGGTCGTCTGGTAAGCAGATCATGTCTTCCTGGAAGTTGACCCAAATGTACTTGGTCTCCGTGGCGGCTGGTGTGAAGAAGGCCTTTCGGTAGGGCGCATGCTGGCGGGCCTCCCAACAGACGTGCATGACGGCAGGTGGTGGGTTTGGCGAAGAATAGGCAAAAGTCGTGGGAAGGTCTGGGTACTTTGTGCTTGGGGTGCGACGAATCTGCAGGTTGCGCGGGCCTGCAGCCAACGCCCAGACCTGAATACGAAGCTCCGGGGGCAGTTTTGAGAAAGGATGAAAGGTGTCGGCCATGATGAAAATAGGTGATTGCAGGACTGGGCCAGGAGCGGCGTGGCTAGGGGCCTTCTGATTTGCGAAAGTGAAAGTTGTTGGTTGAGAGCTTTGACTTTGCATCTGACTAGCTCAGGCCAAACTAAAAACTATTAGTTGGAGGGGTGTTGTATATTTAGAGGGTAGGGAAGTTGAATTTTGTTGTCGAGGAAGATCGACTAAAAGTACCCATGCCCTACCCCACTGCATCTTGATTTAGCTAGGGCTCACCAACTAAAGTTATAATAGAAGTTGGGAGCCATGATACAACGGCTGCTATGCATCTCACGTTGCTAGTCAGACCCCAGGCCGTGTGAGTCACCTTGGAGCAATTGTGAATAGCCAATGGATCTTGGGACAAATCAAATGTTGTTTGCTAGTTTAAAGCACGTGACATCTGAAATAGAAAAGATGACGTTGAGGTAGGCGTTGCAATGGAGACCATTAACAGTGTCACAGGATGACCGTGTAGTGCTACAGATCGTTCCCAGTCAAAATATAAGACTAGTTGGTGCACGACATTAAACTTCATAGATGTACACTATGCTCTCGTCGCTTCTATTATCCTCACTGAAATCGTAAGCACTACCCCAAAAGTCGCTTCCTAGACGCCCACCATGCCGTATCGTTATCATCACGCCCAAACTGTTATGTGGTATGGTCGGTTTAGTTCACGTTCCGGCCTTTCCACCACATTTGAAACAACTGGCATCGTAGAAAACAAAAGGAGGCGAGGGGTTAGTCTTGTGTGTTTCCCTCTCAGACTTCAGATTGTAATACTCTCCTGGCGTGAAAAGAAGTTAGGGTAGCCGGTCGTTGCGGAGCTACACATTCATCAGCGGTCTGGGTATACTCTCTGGGTAGATAGGGGGGGACGCGGGCAGTAGAGTCATGCCAAAGCTCGGCACAATCAAATGCACTCTGGATTGATGATCCGACAGAGCGAGAAAGAAGGGAGGCGCCGCCATGGCTGTAGGCCAGGACACCTCACTTCGCGGACATAGGCTGGAGAGATGTCGGTCTGCAGGAAGACTGGCGGAAGAAACATCTGGCGTCGTAGTAGGTGTAAGGAGAATAAATAACGGGCTTGTGCATGTATGCCCCGGCGTGTAGGTTGCAGTGCCTGTCTTGTATGTGGTAGATGTTGGTACAGTTGGTAGTGGAAAGACGAGAATTAAATATGAACTGGATTAGCCCCCGGCTCTTCAGAATAACGATAGCATCTAATGGGCCGAGAACACTAACGAGACGCTCGCACAGCCCGCCAGGCTCGCCACATTGTCTCCGGAGACGAAGGTCTTGATCATCATGCCGCATCCGCTGTATGAAAGTACATTGCAGGCGGCGCCCTCGGGTCTCGAGGAAGCCAAGCCCAAAGCGTTGGTCGTGCAGGGTGCGAGGCCAGCGGTCGTTGTCGGGGTACCAGCCATCGGCTCGAAGACCTCTATCCTGTCCTTGCCGCTGCAGACGGCGGCTTTGTCCCCCGTTCACGGGATGTTGCGCTTGGTTTCATCTTAGTCGCCCTCTCCGCCGAGGAAGCTGCCGCACCAGCACTGGTTGCCCCCCTTGACGCCGGCGAAGAGCACCGTCCCGTTGGAGGCCTGCCAGCACGCGGCCTCACACTTGGCAATGGTGAGGGCCGCATCGGCGCTGCTGACCTGCTTCTCTAGGACGGGGAAGCTAGGATCATCGTCGACGTAGCAGCCTAGCTGCTGCCACGCGGTTGGGGAGGGGACGTCCATCGTGGTGGTGGCTTTTGTGGTAGTAGTAGCGTGGGCGGTGGTTTGCGTAGCGGTGACACTAGAGAGCCTCTCCTTGGTCAGGATGCAGT
This sequence comes from Nemania abortiva, assembly GCA_022578505.1. Lineage (NCBI taxonomy): Eukaryota > Fungi > Ascomycota > Sordariomycetes > Xylariales > Xylariaceae > Nemania > Nemania abortiva. The sequence goes on along the minus strand of MU392865.1, from coordinate 2,778 downwards.
AGGATTGGTATTCCCAAGGCGTGCAGTCCAGGCCGACGGAGGGGTTCCAGGTGTGGAAGAGCTGGGGACTGATATCGAACAGGTTACGCACGTACTCGCACGTCTCAGAGCCACCGTTGTCGAACCACTCGACACATGTGTCGATGTGGTATCAGGATCATATTGAAGCTTGGGATACGTGCCCGCTGCTGCCAAAGCGACGGCATAGCTGAAGACAAAAACAGAGGTGGGCGCCATGGCGAGGAGGGTATGGCACTAGGGTTCTCACTATTGATTGCGCCGGCTCGAGTCCGGAATCAGAATGGGCGGTGGAAAGGAGATGTGAGAGGAGGGAAGCGAGGAAACTGAATTGAAGAGAGACTTGAGAGTGCCCATTTTCACTACCCGCCGTGGGTCGTGGAAGGTGTCATATCGGTCACCCATCGCATGCTTCGTACTCTGCATAGCCCGACTGTAAAATCCTGTCGGTAAATTGGGGGACTCCCTGAACGGACGCGAAGTAGCTAGATGTACCGACTGCGTGGAGTCTGTCGGTATCGGCTCTTCGTGAAACGGATCAATGCCGAAGAGAACCGAGGTAGGTTGCTGTCAACTTATGAGCCGTGAGGCTCGGCACCCCTTCTCAGCTGAACGTCTTGCCATGTGTGCTTAGCAACGGGTCTCTCTCGAGCGCAATAGTCTACTACGCTGCCGCTAGGAAAAAGAAAACGCCACAAATTTTTGGGTTTTCTAAAGTAGCAGGTGGTATGGCTCGGGCCCATCAGTCGCCATTATTGACTGTTGGGAAACCTTACCACAACATGCGTCAACCCAAGTCGCGTGCTGGTGTTGCGACACGACGACCAAATCTCCAGCCCCTATTTAGCCCCTATTCCTGCTGGCGCTTGGTCTAGACCCTGAACCCTGAACCGTTACACGTGCCAAGACCACACCAAGCCACCTTCGGCTACTGCATCCAAGTAGCGCGCGGGGTCCCGACCCAGCACTCCGGGCCGGGCCGATAAGTCCTTCTTGGATAGCGGACCTGATAGGGGTAGATGGGGCCGGTAATGAGTAGTTGGTTCTTCTTCATCTTACCACGCCGACACAATTAATAATTTTCTTTTCTTCCCTTCCCTTCCCTTCCCTTCCTTTGCTGACCAGCACGAAACAAACGAGAGAAAAAACTCATCCTGCTCATCTGACCGACCCCACAGCGTACAACTTCAGATGCACGAGAAACAACAATGAGAGGACACCATTGATCATAGCCGCGATTAGCACTTTTCATCCCTTTCCCAACCTCCCTACCGAACTACGGCTACGGGTCTGGGTTTTGGCAGCCGAAGGCCCACGCATCCTCCATGTTCGTATTGAGGACCGCCCGGTTTGGACGTCAGAAACAGAGCTGGAACATGATACAGTCTACTCCTCACCAACGCCACCGCCCGCTGTGCTGCACGCCTGTCGAGAGTCTCGCCAAACCGCACCGTATGAGAGGTCCTTTCTCACGTCACCTGGCATCTCCGAGGCGAGATACATCTGGGTCAACTTCCGGCAGGACATGATTTGCCTCGCCGACGCCGACATTCATAGGCTTGAGCCGTACGGCGCCGTCATCCAGCGGCTCAGGTTCACCGTGCTACCCAGCGACCCAGCACTGTCTGGTGGCACTTACGAGTATTGGTATCACTACAGCGGCGAAATACTAGAGCCTTTCACAGCGCTCAGTGAGCTGCACATTTCTATTCCCGAGACTATTCTGCAGTGGGGATCGATAGCCCAGGATGTGTCATTCCAGCCTCCTGGGCGAGAGAATGTCAGATTTATTGACCCCCAGACGGGCCTATCCCTGAACTCTGACCAGTACGCCATGGCATATATTTGGTGTTGCCAAGACGGCGGGAAGGTGTATAACATGAGTGACATTGACGAAGAGCTGGAATTCCACGCCAGTTCAGGCTACTACAATTTCAATCTATCGGAAATGGCGGTGATAGATTGAGGAGGGCTACTACTCCTCAGGCCGAGCAGCGGATGAACAAAGCCTTCGAACGATGTGATCGACACTACCTATCAGAGATACTATATACAAATGAAAGCACATGTGAGATATCCAAAATCAACATCCGCATTTCCACCGTCCCCACCACCGACCAAAAACTAAGGACGAGCGGTACGAGGGTTCGCCAATATGACCAAGGATACTGACTACCGCCCCAGGTCCAAGCAATAAGAATTGAGGTGACGGCGGCTACTAGGAGCACATTGCCGGCAAAATCGACTCGTTTGATTGATCTTAGGGACATTGTGGCTCCCTTGGGTAACACACCGAGAGATATAAGGACCATTCCGAGCGTTAATCCAACGAGTGAGAGATTTATTAAGACGGTGCGGGTGGCAGAGCTACTGTGGCACTTATTTTATTAGCTAAATATTTAGTGTTAAATTTTTTTTATATAATAGTTTAGCCTTTTAGATTTAAGTTTTTTTTTTTAGTTAGTAAAAAAAAGTTAGTTTAAAAAAGTTTTTTTTTTTAAAAATTTAAAATTTATATTATTTTTATATTTTATAAAAATTTTTTAAAAATATTTAAATATAAAAATATTTAAACTTTTAAAATATAATTTATATTAATAAATATTAAATTATTTTAATAATATTTTTAATAAAGTTTTTATTATATTATTTTAATATATAAAAATTTTTTAAAAAATTATTTAAAACTAATTATAAAAATAATTTTTAAAATATAAATTTAAAATTAATAAAATTAATATTATTTTTATAATTATTTTT
>MU392864.1:0-24311 GCA_022578505.1 Nemania abortiva | reverse complement strand
ACAAATAAAAATTTTAAAAAATTATTTAAAATATTAATTTTTATTGCTTAATATATTTTATATATAATTTAAATATAAAAATATTATAAAAAAAAGTTTTAAACTTATATAATTAGCTAATTTAATAGTTTTTTAAAAATTAAAAATAATAAACTTATAACATAAAAAACTATCGTTTTAAATAAAAATTATAGTTATATAAGCTACTTCTATTTTAATAGCTACTTTACTTATTTATAAATATAATCCTTATTTCAAAATTTGCTATATTATTTTGCTAATTAAAAACCCAGGCTAGAGGGCCAAAACCCCCTCCCATAAGCCTGGAGACGTTAGTCCGGGCGGGTACCTATTCATACTATAGCTCCATACCTAATACAACACACTTTTGGCACTCATACTATTCTGTGACTTGCAGATTTGGCCCTGGGTTGAAATATGGAGCAGTTACCAAGCTAAGTTAGACTTGGCCAGTTCAGCTATGAAACATGGCCAGCCTAGGCAGGCTCGCCAAAATAGGCTAATCGCCTACAAGGCGCCCAACGCGGCCAAAAAAGGGGGGGAAGAGAAAAGAAAAAGAAAAAACATCTACCATCCTGCTTTGCACTTCATTATACGATTTATTTAGATTTTAGCCTTACTAAGTCTTACTACAATGATCTTTTCGCTATGTAGTCAGAAACGAAGTTGTGTTGTGTGTAATTTTACCCTTGAACTCGTCAACAACCTCTAGTCTGAAAGTCATGAGATCAAAGATTACAAAGCTTCGGACTTCTTAGAGGACGCGACCCAGAGGCGTCGAGGTAAATTTACTAGAATATGGACGACGAGGCCCTTTATTCACGGCCTTAGGCGGCCTTTATGCTAGTAACGCCGTGTTGCCAAGACGTCAGTTCCCCTGACCCAATAGTCATAATCGGCGTTGCGCGCGGAGAAAAATGCGGGTTCGGGGTTTATGAGCTTGGTCCTTCGGCAGTAACGAGCCTCTGACTCAACGAGTCGCGGCTTATTGGAAGGATGGTGAGAACTACTAATCAACTAGATAACGTCACTACCAAGACCTGCCTAGATACATCTTGTCACAGCAAGAACACAAGCGATTAAGGTTAATTTTGACATAATGCGGGAAGGGCGTTTGGTCTAGCCCTCCTGCCGCCATGATGCACGGGATGTCGAAGATGGGGATATATAAGCCATGAGGTCTAGACGTTTTTTCGTCATTGAAGTGTCATTGCAACCTAGAATATCGCTGGCTACCTACTCAACCATCCCTATCGTGACTAATTATACCATCCCAGCAACAGCACTGCAGCTTCAACTCTCAAGATGCCTCCTCCAAGAGGATCCTATAACCCTATTGAGGGCCCAGGTATGCAATGCCCGACTCACCAAGTTGCTCGTGGATTGACTGACCGTCGTAGGCGACTATGACACCACATCGACCATTCATAACGATACTTACCCTGCCATCGACCCGATCAAGGCCAACCTTACCGGACAGGCAGTTTTCATCAGCGGCGCAACCAGGGGCATAGGCAGAGGCATCAGTATCTCGTTCGCGAAAGCAGGTGCATCCATGATCGCCATAGGCGCACGATCAGACCTCAGCGAGACCGCACAAGCGATAAGGGCAGCCGCAGCTAGCGCGGGGAAGCCAGAGCCGAAGATCCTCGAACTAAAACTCGACGTGACGAATCAAGCAAGTGTTGACGCCGCCGCAACCAGGATTAAGGAAACCTTCGGTCGCATCGATGTTGTAGTCAATAACGCAGGGTTGTTTTCTAGCCGGGGCCTCATAGCAGACACGGACCCCGAAGCATGGTGGGACACGATGACTGTCAACCTCAAGGGCCCCTATCTCGTTATGCGCGCTCTCATCCCACTGATGCTCGAGTCCGATGGACTGAAGACCTTCGTTACGGTCAGCAGTGTGGGTGCGCACTGCCGCACGCCGACGGCCAGCGCGTACCAGACGTCGAAGTTGGCTGTACTGAGACTCACCGAGTTTGTGGATGCTGAATACAGTGGCAAGGGCATCGTCGCGTTCACCATACATCCTGGAAACATCCCCACCGATATGACGATAGGTGCGGACGGCAATATTCCCAAGGACATAGCTCACGGTAAGTTTGGTAGCCCCTCATCTCGTTTATCATACGTCGAATACCTCGGTACGAACGCATGCTAACACCTGCGCGCAGTTTTCGTCGAAACACCCGAGTTGACTGGAGACTCAATTGTCTACCTGTCATCGGAAAGACGAGACTGGCTAGGAGGACGATATATCAATGTCACGTGGGATCTGCCCGAGCTGATAGGATTGAGGGATGAGATCGTTAAAGAGGATAAGCTGAAGGTCAAGTTGGTGATCTAACGCTCGGATGCTGGTCCTCACATGTCATCCCTTCTAGCATACTGTAAGCGTCTAGCTAAAACTTTGGCTTAGCTTATTCGGGCTAGTAACGAAATGGAGTGCGTACCTTCTCGAAAGACGGCTATTGTTAAAGAAACAACTTTTGCACAATCGAAGATTGAGTGAAGAGATATAATTGTCTGTAAACCTTTTCGAAAAAAAACATATGGTGAAAGGACGGGGGATAGTGCCTATATTGGACACTTACAGTGCATTCCGCGTCGCCGTTCCTTCTGCAACATACAAACAAACCCGGTAGGCTGGCACTAAAACACGTGACAACCCGGCTATAGCGGCTCTGACGATGCTGTTAGGGGCCGTCAAGGGTGGATTATGGCGTCTCATGGTCAGCGTAGGACCTTAGGACTCGATCATAATGACTGGCTTGGTCCTTTCTCATCCTACCCCTCATGAATACCCATCCTAAGCAACTCACTTACCTTTGAACTAACGTCAATAGCCTTGGATGCGTCTCAATAAATCGGAACCTACATTTATATCTCATTAAACAACAGACTGTGCTGTATGCGACCATGACTGACGTTATCACCACCGGCCTAGCTAATCTCCGTTCCTTCTCGAAATCCGCCAGAGGGAGATACGATGAAGATAAAGGCGAGGAGATTGACGATCAGACCGTGGCCGGAGGTGGCCACAGCTCCCGCCGAACAGAGATCACAAGTCATCAGCTGCGGATCAGTCACGCGCTAAAGTCGTTTCTCGCCCATCACAATGTGGTATCGGAGCAAGACGCCGGTCTTGAATTCGATGGCCTCAGTCCAGCTCCAGAAGCACTGCTAGACAAGCCGCACATCCGCGTGCCTCCAGAGCTAACTGACCGATCACATCCCTTGCCTGAATATTTCATAAGCTCTAGCCACAACACCTACCTTCTTGGCCATCAGCTTGAGGGGAAGTCCTCAGCCTCAGCGTACGAGTCTACGCTATTCACTGGTGCGCGATGCGTCGAGATCGACGCATGGGATAACAGCGAGAACAAAGACGAGCCCAAAGTCACCCATGGGTATACTCTGGTCTCAAACATCCCCTTCCGCGCTGTCTGCGAGTCTATCCGTGATGTCGTTGACAAAGAGGCGGCTGAGGCCGTAGACAAGCAGGGTTACCGCGCTGCGCCCATCATGCTGTCGCTTGAGAACCACTGCGGGGCCTATGGGCAGATGCGTCTAGTGGAGATTATGAAGGAGATCTGGGGCGACAGGCTGCTAAGCAAAGCCGTCCGCGAGAAAGGCCACAGAGAACAGGAGACTCACGAGGAGCAAGTCTGCCTTAATGAGCTCGGGTCCAAGATAGTTCTTATCGTCGAGTATTTCTTCCCGAGCGCAGAGGATACCACCGATGAGGAGAGCAGCGACAGCTCTAGCTCTGAGGACGAAGAGGAGAAGCAGAGCCGCGCAGCCTATAAAGCGCGAAAGCGGGCAGTGAAGAAGGGTGGCATCATCCCGGAGCTCGCGGCTCTTGGCGTTTACGCGCAGTCTGTGAAGCCGAGAGATAACTCCTGGTTTGAGGGTACCCTGAGTGAAGGCCCTCATAACCATCTCATCAACGTTTCCGAAACGGGCCTTAAGGCACTGATGCCAGCTCACAACGAGAAGATTGCCCGCCACAACGCACAGCACCTCATGCGCGTGTTCCCCAAAGGGACTCGCATATCGTCAGGCAACCTGAAGCAAGTTCCGTTTTGGGGTATTGGGGCGCAGATTTGCGCGATGAACTGGCAAACCTTTGGGGAGAGTGTTCAGTTGAACGAGGCACGTAAGTTACCGCAGGAATTATTTTCCCCCCTATCTAGTAACCCGAGAGCCCCCGAAATGTCTCGGGAGTATGCTTCGGGAGCATGTCTCGAGAACACTATAACTTAAAAGAGTAATTACTAAATCCAGCGGTTACAGTGTTCAGCGGGACGGAAGGCTACGTATTGAAGCCGGCTTCTTTGAGGGCGGGCGGCAATGGTCAATTGAACACGGGGCGGCGGAAGAAGCTGCGTCTACACGTTGCCGGCGCCTCAAATATTCCGGTACCCGCAGATATTGACGTGGACGAGCTCAAGCCGTACGTCACATGTTCGCTCGTGCACCCCGACGACCTCGATGGCAAGTACCAGAAGAAGAAGACGCAACATTACAGGCAGCACAAGCTCGGATTTCTGCACAGAGGCGAGAACCCGCCCCCACAAGATCCTATCTGGGATGACACGCTAGAGTGGGTGTACAATGATAACGAGCTCGTGTTCCTGCGCATCTTCATAAAGAACGATATCAGCTTCGCTGAGAACCCTATCTATGCCGTTACGGCGGTCCGACTACTTTACGTCGTTCCAGGGTGGAGCTTCATCCGCTTGCTCGACTTGAAGGGGCATGAGACGAAGTGCTCTCTATTGGTCAAGTTTGATTTCGAGGACATCTAATGGTCTACAGGGCGTAGCACGAGTCTTGTATGACACAACAAAACACCTAACCTACAAGTAGCTTATCATTGAATGCTATATGCAGGTATACCCGCGCACAAGGGTCCAATATCGTCAACGATCTTGACGCGAGCTAATGGGTGCCTATCGGTATTTGAGGATGGAGAAGAGAGCTAAGACACGCAGCCGTTTCCCGTCTAGATTCCTGAAAGCCACACCGAGAAATTCTGGAAGCCCTAAGAGAAACGGTCTGCTTGGCGTCACACCGGGAACGAGGCTCGGGACTCCCCCACGTATCGGAAATATGTATATTTTTATACCCCACCGCCAACAATGTAGTATAACAGCAAACAATCCTCGGTTTCACTGCCGCGGTGTACCAAATCCTCAATGCACATACAATGCCTCTGTGACTGGCTACGCCAAGCCGCGATAGACGCATGCACAAATGACCGGTAACGCCAAGCTGCCCCAGATGCGTAGCCCGCAAGGATACACACTGGGCGATAGTAGTACTAGTATTAGAGGGAGCCTGAGCCTTGAGGCTGATGCTCGTACGAGATGGCCATATCGGTGTGAGGCAGTTTCTACATTATGGTCGTGTTTCTGCTGCTACCTGCCGTAAGCCTAAGGTGTGACTAGGTAGATCACCAGGTACAGCCGTACTAAATTGCGCACCGATAATAAGAATCGAATCTACTTCATACCTAGCCACTCGCCCGGGACGAAGTTAGAATACTCAGTACAGCAGTCCCGGTCAAATTTACACATAACGCCAAGAAATCCGGCAACGTATGAACAATGAGGCGCTATACCGTAGTACTTAGGACGGCTTCTAGGTACAAATAGCAATATATAAGTAGGTCCTGAATACTTGTTAACGCATAAGGATTTTTAACTATCTAGGTACTTTTTCCAATAGCTGGATATCTATCTATATAAACAGCCTTTTGGTTCTATACTTCGGAAGCAAGAGTATACGGTCGTAAGTATAGTAACAACCGCTATAATAGTCCGCTTAGGTGGCTATAGCACCCTGTTCTTGCTATATAGCAGTTAATTACGCTAAATGTATAGGTAGTCCTAAGTACTACAGTACAGCGCCTCATTGTTCATACGTTGCCGGATTTCTTGGCGTTATGTGTGAATTTGACCGAGACTGCTGTATAAAGCTTAACTTCACTATGACGAAGCTTGCCTAGTACCCATTTGTAGCTGCTATGGTTCTATCACCCTCTCACTAGCTTCAGGCTGTGCATTTACAGGGTAATCACAACTCTGCTGCTGTTGTGCCTCTGTGCGGAGTGCTATAGAAGCAGGGCTTGTTCTATGTCTCTCTTGCCAGCAGTGTGGCGTACGAGATGGCTATATGCGCCGATCCTAGCCAAGAGGTAGCACCTCGGGCAACGTTCGGGCTCGACAGAAGACGCGTGCCAGCCGCCTATCATATCAGCCGCTATATGGCCAGTCGCTATTTGTCAACAGGCATCACCACCCTCACTCTCGTGAAGAGGTCTTAAAAACAGGCCAACACAGGAAGTCCTTCCCTTGAACTCAGTTGAACTACATTAGCTTGAGCTGTGTGACATTATATCACACTGAATGGTAACTACATGGGAGATACTAGAAACAGGTCTGGTACAAGTTGAACCTGATTGTAATATATATATACATACCTTACCTATACGTACAACCTCAAAACAGATGTATTGGCATACAACCTCAAGCCTACTCCTACATCCAAAATGGAAGCGAAAGCAATTGATTGGAACCCCAAGGCCAACAAAGCTCTCATTGCTACCATTATTGAGCATGGCCAGATTACCGAGCCAAGCGACAGTTTCCCTCTAGGTCAGGTGCACAACTGGAGCGCCATTACAGACCAGATGAACAAAGGTGGCTACCGCGCCAAGAAGAACGCCTTACAGTAAGTTAACCGCGTCGTATGTTGAAGTTATGGCTAGATAACACCAAAAAATATAGAGTCCAGTGGTCCAAGCTTGCCCGCGGCACCCTTCAGAAGGCTTGTCAGGGGTTAAGGCTGCCCGGTGATATGTCCCCAGCTAAGAAACTTGAGTTCATAGCTGCAGTGGCTGGACTGGGACCGGCTCAATCTCCGAGCCGTGACCACCACGCCCAGGGATGCGAAGGCGGCGCTAGGGGGCCGCCGTTTCTCCACATCGGCTCCGGCGATGTGATGATGGGCACTCCTCCCATTTTTGTTGATCCCAGAAATTTGGGCATTGAATAGGCCATCGATGGGTCGATCCTGTGACTGGCTGAGTACCGCGGCCGGGTTTCGGGCAGGGGTAAAGTGGTCCTTACGCCGCGGGTTCGACGTTTTGGGATTTCCTCATCGCCTCACTTTTCTGCATCCCGCCGGGCGTCTGCATCCCGCGAACAGGTCGGAGGTTTTCCAGCCGACTTGCCGTCCTTTGAGCTTAGTTGCAGTAGTCGAGCTGGCCTTACTCGACATAGAAGGCGTTTTGTAACGAGGTACTCAGGTTCGGGAGGCGCATATCGGCGGAAGGTTGGAAGGGAAGATTGCATTCGGCTCGCGCCTTTATTTGATTTTCATAGTTCGGGCGGCTATTCGAGTCCTGGTCAATCAGGCGGCGGCTATACTCCATCCAATACATGCGTTCAAACCACCTCCGTGCAAACCGTGTTGAATGCATAGATGAGTAGAATACCTACTGTACTAGAGTTTGCAGGTTCCAGTAAACTGCTGATTAATAATTTAGAAGAATTGGGCTGTAAAAGACGATCTAAGTTTCAGACGTTCGATATCAGCTCTGGCGATTTTAGTCGTTGAAACAAGTTTCAACACTTGAAATCTGAATTTATTGGTTAATAGTTAAGCTAGGTTTAAATGTTTGAAACCTATCGATCGCCATCTGTTGGCACCGCATAGCGCCCCTGTACGCCCGTTACGTCGCATCTCATTCCTAAAAGCACGTAGAGCCTCATCGGCGGACACCCTAGCTCGCCTCCCCACAGCGAACGATATCTTCGTTCGCGCGCCTACCCGCCTTTCGATTCAAATAGTTGCAATACCTTCCAGTTCAGCAGAATGATTGGTTTAGATACAGTTTATTTCCACGTCATGTCATGATTTTGAATTCAAAAAGGAAAATAAGCTTTATATAAGAATAATCATAGTAGAACCTGATAGTACGGTCGAATAACTGCAGTAATACAAGAGCATAATTGCAGCACTTATGAACTCTTATTGTTGTAGTCTTATCATTTTACTGGGTTATAGCGGCCTCCGACACATCCAGCGGTCCCAAATCTTTAAACTTCCAACGTCAAACGTTTAAATGAATTTCTACTCAAAAACAAATTTGACAGTCTAAAAAATATTAAGGACCCCCTCTCATAAGCCTGGAGACGATTAGTCCAGGCGGGTAAGTGGTTTGTCTTTCAACTGACTATCGATCGGCTGCGAATTTACTGCTACAGCACCTAGCGGGGGTTGGTACGGTTAGGTATTTAACTTGTTTAGATTCAAAGTGATGTATTAGCTAATCCGACCCAGACTGGGGGGGGGGGGGGGAGGGGGAGGAATAGGATCAAGTCAATAGGTGAGTGATGACCCCTCATGGTCCCTCCAGAAATTGGACAGTCCCTGTTGTCGCCGGCTTTCACAACAGCAAACACCCAACAACGTGGAAGAATCAGGTGTGCAAGCGTCGAGGAAAGGCGCCAAAAGGCCGAAGCTAAGACGAATTGGTTGTGAGTAACAAAACTATTATAATGTATCATATATTTTAAAGACAACGGGGGATCCGCTCATAACCAATTGATGGCGATACCTACCTGCTACTCGAGTACCAAGTGTATTGATACTGTCGTACGTTGCAACGTGATATATCCCGTATCTTTCCCTTTGTACCCGGGTGGGAGTTCCGTGTTCGGAGGTTACCCAGAATTTACGCCGCATCTTCTCGACATGTTTGAGTTAGAGAGCAATTTATCAATGACTCATGATACTATTGTTATATCGGAGAGCCCGTGACATATTGAGATATCTCGATATGTCATGTTATTATTCTACTATGTGATGCAAAAGCGCACGACACTTATCTACCTAGGTATGTACCTGCTATCTAGATTACCACGCAAGTAACGGTAGGAGATCCTAACCTCGTGTAAACCTCGAAGTAATTCGTTAGATTTTCCGGTGTTTATTCTGGAAGATTACAAGTCTAAGTTCTTCTAAACAAGTACATGTTTTTTTTAGAATGATCAAGTCCAATTTTCATCAACTTCAGGCACAATTTCTAGGTTAATGTTAAGAATTAGAGAAGGTACTAACGTAGGTACAGCACTATGTGGGGTAGCTAAGAGGTACCTTACGATTCTATAGCCACGAGAGGCGTGTACTGATCTTACTCAATTAAAAAATCGAGTCACCGGCCAGTAGCCCCTCCATATTTATTTACCCCTCCAAGAATTGGCAGGTCCCGTCGTCGCCAACTTTTCCCTCTGACAATAGCAAACAAACAACCAACCGATAACATGGAGGAATCAGGCGCTCCGACATCGAAGAAAGGCGCCAAAAAGGCCGAGGCCAAGGCGAAGAAGGAGGCCGCGAAAGCAGCGCGTGCCGCAGAACTCGCCGCTGCTGCTGCCCTCGCTAAGATGAATGTTAAAGACGACCCCGCCAAAGACAACTATGGGCGCGCGACGAGCCCGACCTTCAGCGCCGACGCCGTCGAAGTCGAGCTCCGGTCCCTCGACGAGTCATACGAAGGGAAGACGGTGGCTATTCGCGCTTTTCTCCAGAACAGCAGGATTCAATCGGCCAAGATGGGTTTCGTAGAGCTTCGGAAAGGGGGCAATTGGGCCATACAGGGTGTTCTGATGGCTACCATTGGCGGCACTCCTGCAGAGCCTCAAATGCCGACCGAAGGAACACCCCTAATCAGCCGAGAGATGGTCAAATGGATAACGGGTATCAACCCTGAGAGTTACGTAGCTGTCGAAGCGACCGTGAAGCGACCGCTCGAGCCCGTCAAGAGTTGCCGGATTTCGACGCTAGAGCTCCATATCACGAAATGCTATGTCATCGCGTCTGCGCCGGCCGTACTCGGGATGACTATGGCCGCCGCGAGCCAGCCTATTGTCAACTTCAGCGACGAGACACCAAAGGTAGAAGACGCAGAACCGGAGAAGGGCGCCAAGGAAGCTGAGACTGCAGTTCCGTCCGCGAGTATGCTTACCCATCTCGACAACATATCAATGCACAAGCGCACCCCTGTCCAACAGGCTATAGCGGTACGTTATCCTTGATGCTGAGCAACAAGTAGAACGCCAACTAATCCACACGAATACAGGACATCCGTATCGAAGTGAAGAAGCTGTTCCGCACATACCTCGAAGCCCGCCGATTCAAGGAATTCGAGCCGCCGTGCTTAATCGGCGCAGCATCAGAGGGTGGCGCCAATGTCTTCCGACTACCATACTTCGGCCAGGAGGCGTTCCTTGCCCAATCCCCTCAATTCTATAAACAGTTCGAGATTGCCGGAGGCAGGGAACGTGTTTTTAGCATCGGGCCCGTGTTCAGAGCTGAGAATTCCAACACGCCAAGACATATGACCGAGGTTTGTTCTTGCCTAACAATTATCCTTTCCCTCGTCTTAGCCGAAGACTAATCGCCAAATTGCAATAGTTCACCGGCCTCGATCTGGAAATGGAGATCACACATAGTTACACCGAAGTTCTTGACACGCTTGAAGGTGTTCTATTGCACATCTTCCACCAACTTCAAGGTGGGTCTCTTTTGCCGACCTTCTACTGTTTCTTCTAGCAACCACATGTCCCCTATGCCTCTTTTCTTTTAATTAGCAGCTTAATACGTGCTCACTAAACATGGTGTATGCCTAACTGGATTGATTCCCTATAGAACGATGCGCGGACGAAATCGAGATCGTTCGCTCCGTCTACCCCTCGGAACCCTTCCTCTTCCCCGAGCCCGGCAAGGAAGTCCGCCTCACCTTCGCTGAAGCCCAACAACTATTACGCGAGGAAGGCCCCGAGGAATTCCGCAACGTCCGCGACGATGAAGACATGTCCACGCCGCAGGAAAAGGCCCTCGGCGCCGTCGTCCGCGCCAAGTACAACACCGACTTCTACCTGATCGACAAGTTCCCTGAGACGGCGCGGCCGTTCTATGCAAAACTCGACGACAGTGGCAAGACCATCGGAGACGGCGTCCGCGTAACCAACGCCTTCGATTACTTCGTACGAGGCCAAGAAGTGCTATCTGGTGGCCAACGTATTAACGACCCGGACGAGCTCGAGGAGCGCATCCGCGCCAAGGGCGTCGACCCGAAGAGCGCCGGTATCAAGGAATACCTGACGACGTTCCGCCAGGTTGGCGTGCCGCCCCATGGCGGAGGTGGTATTGGCTTGGACCGGGTGGTGGCTTGGTTCCTGGCGTTGCCGAGCGTTCATCTTGCTGCGAGCTATCCGCGCACACCTAAGAGGCTGCTGCCGTAAGGCCCTTCTCTTGGAGTGCTGATCTAGATCTATTAGAAATTATAGCGGTGTTGTTTGAGAGTTGTGTAAACAGATCGCATCCTCTAAACTAGCTCCTAATGTTAAGGATCTTTGTTCTTATGCACCTTCTGATGTATAGAGAAATTTGCATAGCTAGACTTGCACTATAGTCTACAACGCGCCCAGATTAAAATGACTGCGGGCATTAGCATCAGCCTACCTCCTGTATCACCAGCGATTTATTGTCCTGTGTTTGATAGGTAATAACTTCAAGATGTAACATGTTAACTTTACATGTAGTTTGTATCGCAGGTTGGCCTTAATGCGGCTTATGCCCGCTCATTCGGAATTTTCCCGATAGCTTGGCTTCGGCCCCGAGGATCGTTTCCGGGATCGGAAGAACCAACAAATTCGACTTATACGAGTCAACGGCATCGCGCGTATTGATAGAAGTATCATGCGCGGCAGTACTACTTAACCCAAATACGCCGTCTGTGCTCTCTTAATTCATTATTTCTAAGTATCCCCTGATAGTCGTATCACCCAGGCGTCTGTCTAGCTAGCAAAAAATCGCCAAATGGCTGTTTTGCTATGCTCACGCAATACACAGTAAAATTCTATGCGAAAGTGCCAAACGCCCTTCCTACGTACCACGTCAATCAGTATCTCTACGGCACAATGTCGTCATATTGGAGGCTGACTTGGCTATTCGTAGATATACAATTAAGCCCCCAAGCTCCGGTTGGGCGCTGCGTGAACTTCATTTCCGGGTGAATAGGCCGGCGACTTTTACCGCCTGCGAGTCGAACACTCAGTTGGTCGAAAGCATAGATAGGCTCAGGGACGCGGCAAATTGCAACTAGGTACGTGTCTGCCACTAGACTAGTTGGTTGACATGGATTGCTTTGACTCCGCGCATTCGTGTGCAGATAGCTGTGTAGGAATAGCAGACAGATAGGACAGATAGAAATAATCATTCTCTTTGGCCGTAGAAAGGTAGAATTCTGTTTTGTTCGCATTCTCTCATAGTAATCCGATTCTCAACCGCTGTAAGAGTCCAATTGAAAAAGATGCAACTGAACGCCGTCGCGGCGTTAGGCCTCCTATCCCGAGGCGTCAGCGCCGTTGCCGTCTTGCGCTTCGGATGCTCGCAGATCGTCGTCGAGCGGCTTGACCCGTGAGTGCGCACATCTCAAACATATCGAAACAAAGTTTTGAACTATGTACAACAGGCTTGTGAATCCCGACGTCAGCCCCTCGCCACACGTCCATCAGGTGAGCGAACACTGCGCCTTAGATCGGTATGATCACGGCTAACCGGCTTGAGTAAAGGTTATAGGAGGCGTAAGCGACAGTCACAGCATCCTAATTGCTTTGCAAAGACTAAAACCCTTGCATAGAACGCGTTTGCGGCGTCTATCCCCAACTCCGACGTCTCCGAGATAGCAAATTGCACGAGTTGCACGTTCTCTGAAGACCTAAGCAACTACTGGACGGCAAACATGGTGAGCTCAACGCCCTCGGGCTCGCATAGTAACATCGAGAGCAAATGTCCAGTCGTTTCTTATTCTTGTCTTTATTGCTAACTCTGACTTAGTAAGAGAACGCCGTAGCGATATCCATGCCCGATGTTCAATAACATATTTCTTTGGTGTGCGCATGAGCTTACCCATAATAGGTACTTCAAGGCACGAAACGGGACATACAAGCGCGTCGGGCAGATGCCGAACCGATTCCTAGAAGGAGAAACAGGGGGCATGACGGTGTACTACACGTCGCCGTACGACGGGTCCAAAGTGACGGCATTCAAGCCCGTACGTCTGATTCGAAACCCCTTCTGCTCTTGACTACCAACTCTCCTACTCACGGAGTAATAGGGCTTCCGCATGCTCGCTGGCCACCAGGAGCAGCGCGAACCGGGCGGCGTGACGAAGTGGAACGCGATCTGCTTCCGGTGTTTTAATACCGCGAATTTCGGGGGCGACAACCTCGCGCCGTGCTCCGACCCCACCGTAGACACCGTCGCACTGCCGAATAAGTTCTGCCCCGGCGGCATCCGGACGACGATCCGGTTCCCGACGTGAGTTTTTTTTTTTTCTTGTCTCTTCTCTGCTTCATATCAAAGTATATCTCGGGCCGGCGATACGCGGACGAACTGACCGGTCAATTTCCGTAGATGCTGGGATGGCACGAACCTCGACAGCCCCGACCACATGAGCCACGTCTCGTACCCCGCGTCCGGCACGTTCGAAAGCAACGGGCCCTGCCCCGCCACGCACCCCGTGAAGCTCCCGCAGCTCATGTTCGAGGTGATCTGGGACACGGCGCCGTTCAACGACGAAACACTGTGGCCCGAGGATGGCTCACAGCCCTTTGTTTTCAGCCAGGGCGACGCGTAAGTCTTTGAAGTACTCCTAAACGATACGATATCTCCTTCTCACAGGTCCGAATAAACCAGATCGGGCTACGGCCAACATGGCGACTACGTCTTCGGATGGCAAGGACAGTCTCTCCAGAATGCCATGGATGCTAGTTGCTTTGGGGCGACCTGCAAAGCGCTCAAGACCCAAACCTTCGCCGAGGCCAATAAATGCGCTGTGCGGAATGTGGTGCAAGAAGATGTCGAGGGCTGTAAGTTGCTTGCAATCTTGTACATTCGACCTGAATCCGGATGGAGGCTAACGTGTTACTCAGGGCTGGAAGAACTCCCGGGTATGTCTATGTAGAAGGGTGTATGGGTTTCGGCCATCGACTCGAATCTAGAGGCCTAGGTTTCGCAGGTTTCCACTCGCCGAGCACTCGATATTTCAGACGACCTAGGTGTAAGGTCCTTGGGATTAAATGAATTTAGCTTTAGGGAAGTAACCGTCGCGGCCCCTGACACATATTGTAGCCTTACGTTGCATGTCCGTATCCTGTGTTGAGTATCATCGCATAATTGTTCCCGAGGATAGTAAAACACCTAAATGCTCATGTCGTCCCTCTATTTTGACTGGGTATCTCATATGTTACAGATGTGTTACAGGTGATGTACATCTATTGCGGCTCAGCTTCCGGCTTTTGTGGAATCAGGCCCTCGGCCATGTTGATGGCGCCCCCCATGTCGTTCTTATTGAAGAGGAAAAGCCCCTGAATCGCAGCAGTGCTGGTACGAACTGGGGCGACTCCTTCTGTAGCCTGGCTGAACAGTCCCAGCTCATCTAGACGGGTTAAAAACCGTTCTCTGTGGACGCCGTCGGGGTCTACGTCTCCGTAGAATCGGTTCCACATCTCGGCTGCCTGGTATCGAGTAGCCTCTCCAATGCGAACCATCATATCCACTCTCCCGGGTCTGATGAGAGCGGGATCAAGCAATTCAATATGGTTTGTAGTGAGGAATGCAATCCTCTCCTCGCCGGCAGACAAGCCGTCTAAAGCATTCAACAGCCCAGAGAAAGTCACGGTTCCGCCGCTATAACCATCAGCATCGCGCCTCCTCCGATTTACAAAGGCGGAGTCGGCATCCTCAAGTAGTACGATAGAGCGCTCTGGGAGTTTAGTAAGGAGAAAGGCGAGCTTGTCATCCGTCACGCCGATCTCGCTAAGATTTATCATGGCCACACTGTAATCCAGTTCGCCGGCGAGGGCTTGGATAAAAGAACTCTTGCCACTGCCTGGCGGGCCGTAGAGAAGGTATCCCCGGCGGTAGGGTATACCGCGATCGACATACCACTGGCGACGAGCCAGGAAGTCTCTCGCGTCATTCACAATGTCTTCTTTTATCCCCTTGTCCAAGACGACGCTTGCTAGCGGGCGTTTCCTGCGCGGCACGCCGAGAGGTACCCAGTCGAAGTTCCTCACCGAGTATACCACCGTCTTCCCTTCGTTCGCCTGCAGAGCAAGTCCGCGCGCTTCGGTAAAGACATCCTCGAAGATATGGCGGTGCGCATAGAGAGTAGTCAGCTCCAGCGTCTCGTGCGGCTCGCCCGTATTCGTCTTCGCAGTCGCCTGCTTCTCCCTGTTGACGGCGATGTAGGCATGCTTGTACTTGACGATGTGGCGTCCGTAGCCGGGCTGCAGGAAGAAGCTGGCTTGCGTGGGACCGTTCGGGGTAGTGCTCGTCGTCGTCGTCACGGACAGCTTGTTGATGCGTGTGAGGCGCTTGGCGAGGAAGGACGTCTGCGGACGGGGCTCGGATAGCCAGGCCAACACCCAAGGATAGGCCGGGTCTTGTCTGCTGATCTC
Source organism: Nemania abortiva (assembly GCA_022578505.1). Classification (NCBI taxonomy): domain Eukaryota; kingdom Fungi; phylum Ascomycota; class Sordariomycetes; order Xylariales; family Xylariaceae; genus Nemania; species Nemania abortiva. The sequence goes on along the minus strand of MU392864.1, from coordinate 8,742 downwards.
GACATTGACCAACAGACGTCGTCTTATTAGGCTGGCGGTGGTGAGTGCGCCTCGACGCGCGAAGGCCAGCACGGCGCCCAATGAGGCGAGGCCGAAGCCTCCGGCGAATACGGGGTTGTCTAGAAGCCCATTGATGTCGAATAGAGAGCCTGCCGCCGGTGGTGCGGGCTCGGACATGGCGGTTTCGCAGACTCGTGGGTGAGGGTTGTTTCGGAAGTTTTGCTCTGACGTCGCAGCACTAAAAGCAGCCATGCGTACAGGGTTAGGTATAGTTACAGGGTTAGGTGAGGTATACAGCGCTAGTCTAGCGCCCGTTAGATGCATGTAGGTTTGTGTTTGTGTTTGTGTTTTGGCACTCATGCATGAGGCGGGTAGGGGCATGGCAGGCGGGTAAACCCGTTATTCGGTGCAACTAAGAAGAGATACATCGCATTTCGGGTACGCGGTCTCACGATGTAATGTACCTAGGTACTTAACGACTGATTGTCGGGGTACCTAAGGTGCTTATGTTTAGGTACGCCTACCTCATTAAGGACATATTCAACTAACTACCTAGGTGTGTAACCTCAGTAGCTTCAACTGCTGAGACATCCATGGATGAATGTCTCACCTTATCACGACGACGACGCGATTCACAGCCAATCAACCCGGTTCGCGCATTGTAAATCAGTATGTCTTCTAGGAAACATCTTGCGTCTCTTACTATCCTACAATACTACCCATGACCCGCTGGTCTGCCGCTGGTCGGTAAATAGCTGGTACCGAGCCTGCAGATCCCGTGTAGCAAAGTTGAATAATCACAAATGCTGACCCCGTGCATTAGCCGAGGCCGGCGCGCATCCCTACAAATCCCTACAAGATGGGTAGGGCAGGGCAATACAATGCCGCATTCCTCCTGTCCTCCTGTTACGGCCGAATGCCGAACGACCAATGGCACATCAGGCTGGTGAAAGTCATGGTCATTCGCAGGGCGCTCTTCTAATCATATATAAACTGACCGCACAAGCTCGTCATCCCGCTTGAAGTTGGTCTCATATATCGGTCGTGATTAATAATTGAAAGCAGTGTTAAGTGCCTGAGGAAGCGTCGTGTGTAGGTAGGTATATATGAAGACGCATACCCACATTTTCCTTATTACATCACCGCTAATCTGTCCGAGTAGAAGGTTGTGAACAAAGAACAGTCGGTAGTTGGGTGACAGACAAAGGAACGAGCCACAGCACTTAGTTATCCATGTCAAACGACGAAAAGGAAGAGATGAAACCAGAGGTATCGGATTCAGAAGACACAGCGCAGGCTAGTGGTATCATAGTCGAGGATGTTATAAATGAGGCGCCGGTCGAATTCAACTGGAAAGACGACCCGGAAAACCCATATAACTGGCCTCGGTGGAAGAAGAATGTCCAGCTTACGACGACTGCCGTCATCGCGTTTACGGGGTGAGTGAATCCCGATCAACTCTTCAATTTCTTTGCTATTCACACAAATTCCTTTAATAGATCCGTCGGGACTTCCATCATCAGCCCCGCGCACCAAGAATTGATCGATGAGTTCGGTGTGTCCAGCACGGTAGCTTTCCTGCCCCTAACGACGTATGTGCTAGCACTTGGCCTGGGACCCGTCTTGGGAGGGCCGCTTTCTGAGACAGCAGGCCGCAAGGCGGTATACATCGGGGCAGCAAGTTTGGGCGGGCTTTTCGCACTGGGCGCCGGCTTCACTACCTCCTTCGCGGGTCTCTGTGTCTTGCGGTTCTTCGCCGGCTTTGCTTACGGCCCTAGCTTGTCTATCGGTAGTGGGTTTTGCGCCGAGACATTCACGCCGGCCGAAAGAGGCATACCTTCTCTAATATACATCCTGAGTCCGTTTTTAGGTCCTGGTTTCGGGTAAGTTGGGGGCATTGAGTACACCTGGTCTGCTATGTAAAGAAGCTGACATGGCCTCTAGTCCCGTTCTCGGTGTGTTCATCGTTGATCGAATGGGTTGGCGATGGACCCAGTTTACGCTTGTGTTCTTCTCCGTCTTCAGTTTGATATGGGCTTTGGTGGGAAACGAATCTTATCATCACGTTATCCAACGCCGCCGCATGAAGCAACTGGGCATCAAGCCGCCGGATAGCCCACCCCTGCTCGATACACTACGAGAGTTCCTGACTGTGGGGCTGCTTCGGCCCCTTCACATGATGGTCACTGAGCCCATCGTCGGGTTCCTCAGTCTATATGTCGCCTTCGTCTTCGGAGTCCTCTTTAATTTCTTCGGGGCCTTTCCCTACATCTTCGAAACAGTTTACGGCTTCACCGTAATCCAGTCTGGGCTCGTGTTTCTCGCCATCGCCACGGGTTGCGTGATCGGTGCCCTGAATATCGGAATTTGCGACCGCCTGTTCTACCAACGCCAAGTCCGCCGCTTCCCGCCTCACCACGTACCCCCTGAATACCGGCTACTCCCGGCGATGATCGGTAGCATCGCCCTCCCCGTCGGCATCTTCATATTTGCATGGACCACTCGGGCGAGCGTCTCCCCAGCGGTGCCCATCTTCGCCATCGTGATTTTCGGCGCCGGGAATATCAATCTATTCGTCAGCGCACTTCAATACACCGGCGATGTCTACCATCAGACCAATGTAGCTAGTGCTACCAGTGCCAACAGCCTCGCTCGCTACGGCTTAGCTGCCATATTCCCCTTGTTTTCTCTCCAGTGTACGTTATTGACTCTCCTCCCTCATAGCTCCAAGATAGGCTAATATGTTCGTGCAGTGTACCGGAATCTTGGAGTTGCTTGGGCTTCGAGTCTGCTAGGCTTCATTGGTCTCGCCCTCCTCCCGCTGCCGTGGTTGCTTTTCAAGTTCGGGAAGACCGTGAGGAACAGATCGAAGTATCAGACGGCAACTTACTAGACTACATATCGATATACATTCTTTATGACGAGTTCATATTTGATGCCAATAGACCTTACACTAGATGGCATATCGTTGTAATGCATTTTACAGAGCTGTGGATAATGATATATCAGAAAAGTTCTATACTCTTATTATATTTTTCCAGCATTTATTACGCGTCCTGAGATATGGATAGTTGTATCTCTCAATTTGGGTGTGATACAATCTCTACTATCATTTAATCAATGCGCCGTATACTACTTGCGTCCGTGACTTTCTTCACTAGTGACTTACATGGTTTAGTGTTGGCCTTGTTGTCCTCGCGCAAACGGACGCGATGCCCTTTTCGGTAGTCATTCAAACTATCATATGCATGAAATGATGTTGTCCCACTTCAGCTCAGAGGCAGTGTATGTAGATTAGCCACAAGTGGCTGATCTCTGGGGGCTGTGAGCCATTACTCCTCAGCATCAATAATCCACTTAACATCCTTGCAACTCTATTTCTCATTGCCTACTTATTGTCAGTCTTCTTTTTATGAGTTCATATATACGTAGCTTCTCAAAAACCTACATGTACACTTCCCGTTTAACATAGAATACACACGAGTTGAATCGGCTGCTGTTTCTGTTTTCATCAAGTCCTCTATCTTCCCTCTCGAGTTCGGGTACATACGGAGACCTTCGACAGTGGTAAAAGATGCAATTACCGCCATATATTTGTCAATTCGTTTCTACCCTAAAAATCTCCCCGGATACTAAAGAGAGCGGAGTTTGGTATGATTAGACAAAGGGGCTTTAATTGGGTGCATCCAAAAACATATCTTGGTTCAAAAATATTGCATTACAACTGCAGCCAACAAAAAGGGGTACTGAGAAGTGTGATAGCTCGTCAAGTCTAGATGGCAGAAATAAATTGATAGAGGCGCGGTGGTAGCATATTAAAGCTATCAGGCGGTGGTCAGCAATTTTGACTCGGCTGCATGCAATGCCACGCTACAACATCTGCAGGCTGAGTACAAAAGCTTTGCATAGCCCCTCACTACCTACTAGATAAACTATACAAAACATAGCTTTCAATCCCATCCGCTCTTCCTAGCAGTTCGACAGAAGAAACGGCGAATCCATTAATATGTTTAAGTCCCAACAATATTTCATAGGATGTACCACCCAAACATAGGTCTTATGCCTGAGAGGTGCATATCTCTCTTATCACTCGATGGCGGAGGAGTCCGGGGGCTATCGTCCTTGCGCATCCTACAGAGGATCATGGAAAACATTGATCCCGACGATCCCCCCAGACCTTGCGATTGCTTCGATATGATCTGCGGGACTTCTACAGGAGGCCTAATTGCAATCATGCTTGGAAGGCTACAAATGTCCGTGGCTGAATGCATCTCGGAGTATCAAATACTCTCAGCTGATGTGTTCACTAAGCGTCGCCATCGAGTGAATCTGAACGGGAATCTACAAGGCCGCTTTGATCACGAGGCCTTGGAGGCAAAAATCAAGGATCTACTTCGACGGCGAGGGCTAGATGAGGACGAGCTTCTGAAAGAGCGTGATACAAATACAAAGTGTAAAACGTAAGTTCTTCCACCCTAAACCTATTGCAAACTGTAAATAGGAAATAAATGCTTAACGCAGCTTCGTATGTACTATGAGCCAAGAAACATCGAGCATCATAGTTTTCCCAAGTTACTACTCGCCTACGTGGGGTAAAGCAATGCTGGACCGCGTTCGAATTTGGGAGGCGGCTAGAGCCACCTCCGCGGCAACGTCCTTTTTTGAGCCACTAGCGATCGATGGTCGATTGTACGCGGACGGAGCGACAGGGGCGAACAACCCAATATATGAACTATGGGCTGAAGCTTCGTCTATATACCGTCAACATAATAGATGGAGGTTAGAAGATCATCTCAAGTGCTTAGTCTCAATCGGAACGGGCATCCCGTCTAAAAGACCATTTGGTCCCGGTTTAATCGAGGTTGCCACGGCATTGAAATCGATCGCAACGGAGTCTGAGAGCAAAGCACAACTATTCCAGAGGCAACATCCATACTTGGTGCAAAACTCAATATTATTCCGTTTCAACGTGGTAGACGGGCTACAGGGAGTTGGCTTGGAGGCCGCCGATCAATTGAGTGAGATCGAGGCTAGCGCTGATCACTACTGTGCATCTGTGCCCGTTATGCAGCAGATTCGAGTCTGTGCCTCCAGGCTCAGGGAAAAGCCATGTAGGCAATTTCTACTAGTTCTTTTCCTGTATTTTCAGTTGAAGCCGACTGTCTAACAGTATACTCTGAAGTGAGACTAATATATCGCGCAGGGCTTACGGATGCCATTCTAGCCTTTGATCGTCGCTTGAAACATCACTCCACAGCAACCTCATACAGCAACCCACTTGGTCATTATCCGAGACACGAACTTGAGAGATATGTACATACTAGAGCTTTCCAGCACTGGCTTTGCAACAGGGAGCATAGCCTGATCTGCACGACGCCGGTGAAGAAGGCCCCCATACATGATCCGGTCTCACTGCAAAATCAGCTTGCCGCATCTCTTGTAAAATATTCCGAAGCAACGTCTAACTGTGTTGTACTACACGTGAATTGCTTTTGGCTATTGAAAAGGCCTCGACGAAGCAGACTGGAAACCATAGCTCCAGAGCTACGAAACGAAGGGATGTACACAGACAATGATGACGACTACATAAGCGACACTGCAATAATGGAGTCTCTATATTGCCAGCTATTTAAGCTATGCAATTCACGGGAGGAAACACTGAGAGATTACAATCGCTCTCTCTCAATAGAGCACTCTTTCAAATTTCGAGCTCATATAACTCGCAATGGGGTCCCGGGAAGACAAGATCTGTTGCAGCTAATGAGTGGTCTCCGCAGTCATTCGACAAGCCTCGCCATCATAAGCATAGACTGCCTACATCTCCTTACAGAATCGGCCCAAAACAGGCTCGTTTCAGATTTAAGGACACTCACTACTCAGGGGCTCTTCAAGTCAATATTGTGTGGAGACGAGTCCTTACTACTTGCACGAAATATTATGGCGCATTATTCTATTATCTCAGTTGATACCGAGATGCAAGGTTAGCGTCAATTCTATATCACACTACTTTTTAAATACGTCTTCATGACCTTTTGCAATATCATCTACACTCCTTTCCGCACAGCTAACTGTTAATCAGAATGCCTCGCGTCCCTATCATTTGGGGAAATTGACGTAAGAAAGAGCCAAGTTACGCCCGCTGCTGAGGGTACAACATCGTGGATCTGGTCGCATCCAGTCTATCAGTCGTTTTCAACGCACGATTCCGGAATATTATGGATTCGTGGCAAGCCTGGAAGTGGGAAAAGCGTACTGGCAAGATCAATTCAGAAAAGAATTCGAGAATCTTCTTTTAATAAGACCACTGGACTCACGACACCGCTCGTTGGAGATTGGTTCTATCATGGACGAAAGGGCGGTGGTTTTGTCCGCCATGAGAGCTTTGTTCGCTCTGTTATATACCATTTTCTTCAGCAGGACTCCCTAATCTTCCGCAATTTCGTTCAAGAATATTACCGCGACATGGATCCCCGAGAGAAAAGTCTATGGTCCTACGACCTCCTTGTCAAAATCTTTAGAAAAGTCTGTGAGGCTTCAACGCCGATGGTGATAGTTATAGACGCCGTAGACGAAGCCGAAGACGCTGAAGTGCTACATCTTATTAAGTCCATCACTAACCAGACGAATCGTTCGAGGGCCCGATTCATTGTCTTAAGTCGTCCCAATATTTGGATTGAGCAAGGAATCGCCGGCGAACCGACGATCGTCGTTGAACACGAGAATAAAAGAGACATCAAGCGAATTATCGATATCGGTCTAATTTCGCTTCACAATGCCATACATTCATTAGACTTTACCAGCAAAAACGAATATTCCAAACGTCGTCACCTATCAAGAAATTACTATCCGCGTCAGCCGCGACTCCGTTCTCTTGCTACTGTGGCAGAACGTGAGAATCAAATAATGCGACGGATTGGGGAGCTATTGATGGCCAGAGCCCAAGGATCTATGCTCTGGGTGAGACTAGTGCTTGATAGACTGACTCATCAAGGTCAGGGAGATCATGGGTCTACCCTTAATGATCTGCTTGGGCTGGTTAATCAGGTTCCCGAGCAACTAGCTGAATATTACCAGCAACTTGCGCATGATTTAACAGCACATAAAGATGCAAATTCCGTGTCAGAAATTCGAATGGCCCTTATGTGGATTTGTGCTGCCGCCGAGATCGAAGACGTTACGCTTGAAAGCCTATGGGAAGCTTTCGCCCTCTTCAAAGTCAAGTTCGAGGCCAAAACACTGGAGGACGTCTGGCACAGACAACTCATTTTGAATTCGTACGACGAACTTTGGCGCAAATTTTCAGTGATCTGCGGCCCTTTTATCGAAATTTTTAACCCAGGTTTGTCGGCAGAGGAGTCTCGTATCTATCACTATGGTGGGTCGTCTGTAGTTCAGTTGATGCACCATTCGATGCGAGATTTCCTTTGCGATCCCAATATCACCGATCATGGCTTGCACTTCTCCATGGACGAAGCGAGGAAGATGGTTAGAAGCCAATTGGAATACTACCTACGGCTCTCAGCGAGTGACTTGCACCGGATGAAGTCGAACGGTCCCCACGAGTCCTTACTTGTTGTTCATTGGTTAAACGACCAAAAGCTGCTATATTTAGCGATCACGACGGGAGAAACCAAATGGAAGCCCTTGCTCCAAACGCTATGGCTAGACGGTGTACCCCAACTTCAAGAGGTATCCGAGGACCCCGACAGTCATTTGATAGAAGCCGCCAAAACCGTTTGCGCTGACTATTGGAAAGACGAAACTTTGATGACGGTAGGGAGACTTACCTACCACGCATGCACGCAAGGCTTGGTCACGGCTATGCGAAACATGTTTTTTCTCAGATGGCTATCGGCGGAGTTATTTGCTGCACCCAGAGGGCAGGTCGTTATCTTGTCTATCTTGCTCGTGGCGTTCCAATGTGAGAGCGGGAGTATTATCCTAGAGCTTGATCCCTACAGGCGTAAATTGGAAGGTATCTCATCTGACAAAAGAGATATCTACTTTAGATGTGGAGTTGCATTTAAGGGATGGTCCAGCTTTCTTGATATGCTGTATGGAAGTAATCCGCGAGGATCCGAGCTGGTGACCAACGGTGCCACTCGGCATGACGCTGCAGGCAGGCGGGAGGAGGAGGAGGAGGATGCTGAATGCGACATAATCCTGGTTGAATACGTCGAAGGCACGATCATTACTGCCTTAAGTTTAGGGTTGAAGGCCACACAACGGACTAAAAGTCGAATTTATTAGACATTCACATAAGGAACGCGGTGGATGAGTGTTCTTAAATTTAGGTTATGAACAGCTATAGTTGTATTGATTAAAAGAACTAGTCTAGTGGTAACTGTACTGCGGAAATACTTATAGTATATATGGCAAACTGGTATAAAGTGTTATATTTAGCTATTAGTATTATTAGCTATTTATTTTTAATATTTTTATTTAAATTATATATTTATATAAAATTATTGTTATTTTTTTAAACCAACTGTTTTTTTTTATATTTATCGTTATATATAGCTATTAAACTATATATTTTTAAAGCTTTAATAAAATAAGTTTTTTAATTTTATTTATTTAGCTATTTTTTTTAATAAGTTTATAAAATATCTTTTTTTATTTTTTTAGCTAATATTAATATTATATTAAACTTATACTATAGTTATTTTTTTTTTATTTATAAATATTAAATAAAAATATATTATTTTTTAAATAAGTTTTTATAATAAATAGCTTTTATTA
>MU392863.1:0-25373 GCA_022578505.1 Nemania abortiva | reverse complement strand
TTATTATTTAAAAAAGCTATTATATTAATATATAAATTTATTATAGTTTTTAATAATAAAACTTTTTTTATTTAAAAATTAAATATTATTTTTTTATTAAAAAGCTATTTATTATAAAAAAAAATAAATTTATAAACAATATTAATAATTTTATAAAAAACTAATTTAATATATTTAAATTTTATAATAAATTTAATAATATTATAAATATTATTAATTATATTATAATATTAAAAGCTAATAATAATAGTTACAGTATAGTAGCTAGTGCAGTAGCTATATACCTGTACTACCACAACCATAATCTTATCAGATAGCCTGGCATACTGCCACTGGCCACCGCCCTAGGGCCCACACACACTATTATATATTATATCCCTACTAGTAGCTAGAATTCCTACCACTCTTTCTTTTCTTCTTCATACTTAGATTCCATACGCAATACAGCCTTACTTGCAGAGCCTAGTCTTTATTGATCGCTAAGCATAACAATAATATTTATTAAAACTTATTTAAAACTAAACTATAAAGCTTTATTAAGTTTAAAAATATTATATTTTATTTATATATAATTTTTTATTAAAACTTTATTATTAATTATTATATATTAATTAAATATTTTATTAATTTTAAAAAATAAAAAGTTTATTATAAACTATTTAATATTTTTAAGCTATTTATTTTATTAATTTTTTAATATAAAAGTTTATATATTAGTTTTTTTAATATTATAACTTTTATAAAAAAATTAAAAAATTATTTATAAATTTATTTTATTTATTTTAATATTATTAAAAAAAAAATAATTTAAAATTTAAATTTATATTATAGTTTTAATTGCTATTTTTTTTATAGCTTTAAATATTTAGTTAGTATTAGTTTTATAAATAAATTATAGCTATTTAATAAAGTTTTAAAATAATAATTATAATATATATTTATAAGCAATATTGCTACTTTATTAATTTTTATATTAATTAGTTAGCTTTAAACTATTAATATTTTTAAAAAATTTGCTATAGTTTTAAAAAAGCTTATAAAAAATTATAAAAATATTATTTTTTATTTAATAAAATATTAATTTATTAAATAGCTATTATTTTTTATTTAAATATAAAGTTTAAAAACTTTTTAAAAAAAAACTTTATTAAAGCTAACTTTATTTAATAATAAATTATAACTTATTAAAAAAAGTATTATTTTAATAATATAGCTTTTAAAATTATTATTATTACTGCTTTAGTTATTAATTTTATTTATAAAAACCTAGTTAGCAAAATATATAATAATTATAATATTAATAAAAAACTAGCTTTTAATTAAAATAAATTAAACTATTATTTATTAATAAAAAAAACTAATTATAAATAGTTTAATTAAAACTTTATAAAATAATAATAAAAATATTTAAAACAGTTTTTATAATTATTTTAATATATTTTTAATATTTTTTTAATACTAGCTATATTAGCAAAATATAAAAAAGTTTTTAGTTAAGCTAAATTAACTATAATTTTATAACAATTATAACTTAAAGCTTTTATTTTAAAAATAATTTAATACTTTTAATATTAATTAAAAAATAATTTTAAAAGTTTATAAGCTATAATTTATTATAAAAAAAGCTAATAAAATAGCTAATAAATAGCTTATAAATTTATTTGCTTTATTTAATTAGTTAACTAACTTAATTTAAACAAAAAATATTATTAAACAAGGCAAACAAGCCTTAAAACAGCGTTAAGTCAGTCAAATCAAGCCAAGGGCGATATATTTGACTTGTTTTGACTGCCGTGATCGCTGCCCTGAGCCCTCCAGTCCGGCTGCTAAGCCTTTTCCGGTCCTCATCAGCGGCGGCACTAGCTCCGTCGGCTTGTACGCAGTCCAGCTTGCCAAGCTCGCTGGGCTGTACGTCATCGCCACTGGATCGAGGCAGAACCATGAGCTCCTCACGTCTCTTGGCGCTGATGCTGTATTGGACTACAAGGACGCTGCATGGCCGGACAAAGTGCGCGAGCTGACGCACGACGGACTGCAGCACGCTTTTGATGCCATTGCGGAGAAGGAGACCACCGCAGCTGTGGCGCGAGCCATCTCGTCTACCAAGGGCGGACACATAGTTTGCATTCTGCCTCGGAAGACCTCGGAGCTTCCTGCCGAACTAGCAAAGGTCAAGGTCGAGTCGACAATTGTTTACACCGTCTTCGGCGACCCCATTGACCTTGGAGACAGTGGGTTTGAGAATTGGGGCGGCGAGACCCCGACCGACCGCGCCTTTTGGGAGAAGTACGAGGCTTTGCTCCCTGACCTGCTCGCGTCTGGCCAGATCAAGCCAAACCCAGTTAAGGAGCTCGGTGGCCTCGAGGATATCACTCACGGATTCGAGTTGCAGAAGCAGGGCAAGGTCCGTGCTGAGAAAGTTGTTTATAAGGTTGCGTGAGACTGTGTTGTGGACATGTCGCTTTGCTAAGGAGTTACATTCGTCCCCCCCTTGTTGGGATCTTTACATATGCTATCTAGAAGCTACGTCTCGTTCATTTCGGATCATATCCGCGCTTTGTATCCAACGATGACCTTCAGTGCCGGCTTAGCTATTGAACAATGTTCCTGGAGAACAACGCTGAAACGGCCACTAATAGTGGCCCACTATTAGTTTATGCACGCAGATAAACCTAGTGCTGTCTATGTTAGTGCACGATATATGTTGAATAAATCGTGATCCTGATAAGGCTCCTAGATCTCTCGCCTCAGCTGTCTGGTCCTTTCCCCTCGTATTCCTCTTTCAGGATACCCCTAAAACAGGCGAATGCCTGGCTGAGAGGAGGTAGAACACTATGGACCCTTGAGACTCTAAGAGTATTATTCGCTGAATTGAACTACTGTTCCATGCTCTATATTAGCAAGCCCTTATCACAGTTGTCATGCTTCTCTCTTGCTGCATCGATCATTTTATGGTATAGTGGCCTCACTGACATGGGAACAGCAACTGTTCTCCATAGATCCAGGAGGCCAACCATGGCAACAGTTGAGGTGCTTCGCATAGGACCGTGAACTCGCTATTTGCTATGTATCAGCCCGCGATAAAAACATGGGGAGCTAAGACAAGATCCAGTAAGGCTGGGAATAGCTAAATATTTATATATAAATAACTTTTTTATTTTATACTTTAAAAACAAAAGTATATAGTTATCAATACTTAAAATCGTAACAACTGCACTTAAGTACTTAGTAGCTATAGCACTCTATTCTTGCTTAAATAGCAGTTGATTACCTACGCTAAATGTATAAGTGGTCCTAAGTACCACAGTACAGCAACTCATCGTTCGTACGTTGCCAGATCTCTTGGCGTTATGCGTAAATTTGAGCTTGACTGCTGTAGGGCTTTTCATCACGTATTTATCTCCAGGCATATTTGTTGCTATTGATTAGTGCCTCGCCTTGCTTTACAAAAATCCCGGACAAGTATTAGTACATAGGCAAATGTGCTTCCACGTTGGTCGTAGTCACATCACTGCTGTTCCTTCAGCCACAAGATAAAGGAGTCCTGGTAGGGAAGTACAGGTAAGGGAGCGGCTATGGCTTTCCCGCCCCGCCCGCGCCTCCCAACTTCGACTTTCATCGTCAACATCTACTCCGCATCTTCTTACCCTCACGTCTTCTCTCCCGTCCCATTCGCGTGGCGTGGAACTTGCCATGGCTATCCTTCAAATCTTTCTAACGACAGTACTTTTGGCCGCCCTGCTGACGATCGGAGGTGTCATACGCCGTTTGTTCCTTCACCCCTTGGCTCATATTCCTGGCCCGAGACTTGCGGCTCTCACCTGGTGGTATGAATTCTATTTCGACGCCATTCAACCCGGCCAATATGTCTTCAAAATCCAGGAGCTGCACAAACGATACGGTAAGCCCAATACGTGCGCACGTGTAGTTCACAGCGCAGCATCACTGATCTACCTCGCAGGACCAATCATCCGGGTCACCCCGGACGAGATTCACATCTCTGATGTTGGATTCCTCGACACTATTTATGCCCCTTCTTCGTCCCCGAGAGACAAGTATGAGTACCAACTGAGATCTTTGCGGGTTCCCGGTGGAGTTGGTACTAGTCCCAGTCTTGAGGTCCATCGCAAACGACGTGAAGCTCTGTCTCCATTCTTCAGCAAACGCAATGTGGTCTTCCTTGAGCCGACGATTACCGACAAAGTTCAACAGCTTTGTCAATTGCTTTTGAAACATGCCTCCGAACAGACGCCAGTCAATCTTTCGGATGTTTTCTTCGCCTTCTCCAATGAGTAAGCTCCCTTCAAATTCGGGCGAAGAATGATCCTAACAGAGGCTAGTGTTGTCAATAACTTCTTGTTCTCTCAGAGGACAGACATCCTTTCGGATGAACAGAAAGCCGCCACATTACGCCATAACAGCTACGAGCTCATAATGGGAATTAATCTCAACAAGCACTTCCCGTTCATTCCCGACTTCCTAGAATCCCTCCCGGAATCCATCAGCAGGCCTATCATGCCACCTGGATTGCTTGATATGCTAGACCTATTTGATGTATGCGTTGCCCTGAAAATTATTGGCATGGTGTTCTAATACTAAAGACGCAGCGAGTTCGAGCCGAACTAGTAGGCATCATCAAAGCCAAAGCTTCTGGGGCCGGTAGCGATTCGTCGAGTGCAAAATCTGTATATTATACTGTGCTCGACAATCCTATTTTGCCCGCACCAGAGAAGGCTTTGCTCCGGCTTGAGCAAGAAGGTGCACTTCTGGTTCTCGCAGGAACTGAATCACAAGCCAAGTCCCTCACCGTATTATTCTACCACCTACTAGCCAATACACAGATCATGAGCAAGCTACGGGAAGAACTCAGCACCGTCGCACAACCAGCGTCGTGGACCCAACTTGAGCGACTGCCATATCTCACCGCGGTCATCGAGGAAGCTCACCGTCTCTCCTTCGGTGTCACGGCCAGAACAGCACGTATCGCTCGGGAAACACTTATATACACCCCTACATCTCATGTAGCTTACTCTTCGAACATCGGAAAGTCCTTCAAGATTCCCGCCGGTACTCCCATGAGCACAACTACCTTGAGCGCCCATACCGCACCGAGTGTTTTCCCCGACCCATTCGTCTTCGATCCGGAACGCTGGCTCGGTGACGAGGGCCGCAAGCTCCAGAAATACCAGATGTCATTTGGTAAAGGCAGCAGAAAGTGCCTTGGCATTGAGCTGGCACGTGCCGAGATGTATCTAGTAACTGTAGCGCTGGTTCAGGGCTTTGATATGAAATTGTGGAAGACTGAGGCGAGCGATGTGACATTCGCCCATGATTATCATGTTTCAATGCCAAGCATTAAGTTCAAGGGGTTGGAGGCTACGATGACTGCCCTGTGAGGAAGTGCAACCTAGTTTCAATGGCTAACGTATTAATCACTCAGCAAAGAATTGGCAACTTTAGATCATTGACTTGCACAGTTGCAGGTAATGAAAACGATACTTTGGGAGTCTCGATCGTACAGAAACTTATATTGACTTGAAAGTTGTGCTGTTGAGAGCAGCTCTTCATGCCTACTTTAAACTGGTTATGGGTGTTACGAACCAACATTGCAGGAACTCCGCAGGCCGGTTGGCAGGCCTTAGGAATGAGAAGCTGTGGATTCGGCTTCGTATCACGGAGGTATGGATGGTAGAGATCGAAGTAGAAGATAACATAGGTTCCGGCCTTAAAGAAAGCATTAAATTGTTATATAGAAATCTTTTAAATTAAAAGACTTTTAAATAGTTAATTTTAAAATCGCTTAACGTGGTTGACATACGAGTCGGACACTTTTCTCTAAAACGCGTCTTGCTATCTTCGTAGCGTCTCTCAGCGTTCCCCACAGTCAAAGTAATACTTGACTGACTTGTCAAGTAGCTCAGTCAATCAAGTCAAAGCAACGCCTCCAAAATAACTTGCAATCAAGTCAACGTATTCTTGTTTGACTGGATTACTTGCAAGTACTTGCAAGTAATTCAGTCGTTTTTTTCCTAATTTTTTACAGGGTATTTTCAATAAGAAAAGGTATGCTGTAAGTTGGAGGTTATTCAGGGACCCCCTTCAAGGGGGGTCCTGTTGGGTGGGTAGGGCCCTGGCTAGGACCCACCTACCTACCCCTACCTAGCCCTACCTAGCCTGGCCTAGCCTACCACTCCACACCTACCTCTCATTTCAACAACCACCTTCAACGCCAACACTTTGATCACCAAAACCTCCGTGCGCTTCGGCTTCAGCATCAAAAAAAGCAGATATTCGTAATCGCTACGGCTAGATCTTCCCAATGGTACCACTTTCGGTATAGCGCTGACGATTCTGAATAGATGGCGCGAGGTGGCCGTGGGTGCGTTATGGCGCGTTTTGGCGCGTAGCCCGACCGCCTCCTACAATCCCTCTTGCAATCCTACCTACCGACCTACCTACCTACCTACCGACCGACCGAACGGCTACGGCTCGAGGCGACTACTCTAGAGGCAATTCAGTGCCTTCAACACTGGCTAAGAGACGATTCTGAAGGTCTGTGGGCTGCGATTCATCGCGAAGAAGGCTGGTGAAGAGGCTGGTGAAGTGGCTTGTAAATTTACTTGGTTTGTTTGGTCAAGTAATTGACTCAATCAAAGCAAGAGATATCGTCAAGTCAGTCAAACAAGCTCAAAACGCCTTCAAGTCAGTCAAATCAAGTCAAAGGCGTTTTGTTTGACTTGATTTGATTGTGGCAAACGCTGGCGTCTCTATTTCACAACGATAATATGTCCGTTCAAATTAAAGAAGCTAGAATCATTATAGCCATTGAGGTTATTCTTTCATGCAAAGAAATGAGCATTCGACGCCCTGCTAAAATCTATGACGTGCCGCCATCATCAATACACGATAGAATGAAGGGACGCACTGCCAGAGGGGATACCCGTGCCAACAATCATAATCTGGAAGCGGTTGAAGAGGATGTTCTTCTTCTTCGATATGTTCTTGATCTAGATGATCGAGGATATCCGCCCAACTATGCTTCTATCAAAGATATGGCGGATTACTTGCGCAAAGCGCGCGACGCGGCACCTGTCGGCAAGCACTGGGCGAGAAGCTTTGTCAACCGCCACCTAGAGCTTAAGACGCGCTATTCTCGTGGCTACGACTTCCAGAGGGCCTTGTGTGAAGATCCAAACATTATAAACGCGTGGTTCGGGCGCTTACGGCGCGTAAAAGCGCAATACGGCATCCACGATGATGACGTATGGACCTTCGACGAGACCGGCTTCATGATGGGCATTATTTCGTCTACTATGGTAGTTACACGCGCCGATCGATGTGGAAAGCGTAAGGCAGTGCAGCCTGGCAACAGGGAATGGGCAACTGTGATCTGTATCATTAATACTCGCGGGCTATATATTCCGCCGTACATCATCCTCCAGGGCGTCAACCACCTCGAGCCTTGGTACCGAGATTGCGATATTCCGGGCCAATGGTGGTTCCATACGGGTTCTAACGGGTAGACAACGAATGAAATAGACCTCGACTGGATAAAGCATTTCAATCGGAATACCTCGTCGTCCGAAAACTGGCGGATATCGTCTGTTAGTGTTAGACTAACACGAGAGTCACGTTTCGGCCTGATTCGAGGAGTATTGTAAAGAGAACAACATAATCACAATTCCTCTGCCCTCGCACTCGTCTCATATTACTCAGCCACTCGACGTTGGGCTTTATAGTTCGTTAAAGCGGAAGTACGGCAGCAAAATCTCGGAATTTGTTAAGTCACACGTTAAGTTTCTTATCGCCTTTCGCGCTTCATTCCTAGAGGTTTTTATAGAATCTAATATCTTAGGCGGAGTCAGAGGGCCTGGTTTAATGCCATTCGACCCTCAAATAGTCATTTCTAAGCTAGGTGTGCGGTTGAGGTCGCCGACGCCGATTCCAGAGGCCTTGGAGCTGCCCCAACCTTGAGTTGCTCAATCGCCCAAAACGTCACGGGAAGCGATCGCCCAGTCAACCCTAATCAAAAGGAGAGTCTCTGAACATCAAGGAAGCTCTCCAACCAAAATCCATGCTTCTGTCGATCAACTTGCCAAGTCAAATCAAATGTTAGCGCACGAGGTCACCCTCCTTAACGGAGAAGTACGCACGCTTCGTAAGGCAAATGAGGCGCCCCCAGCAACCCGTCGGACTCGGTCTCCGAACTCAAACGCCGCTTCTTCAGGACGGCTATTAAAAGCCCCTCCTACACCACGATTGAATAGGGGGTTATTACCATGGGATTCGCTTAGTCTAAGGGCATAGTGGTTCATTGACTCGTAGTGGCTGGGCTTATGACCCTGGTTGCTAGGTTTATTACTTGAGCTGCTGAGTTTATGATATGCTATATACGTGATATCATAATCACTTCTGCATATTAATCTTTTAATACTTAATTAATGTATAATCTAACCAGATGGGACGAGATGCTTGCATACCTAAACTCTGAATAAATTAAGACGTTATCATACTTCCACGTAGCACCTAAAAGCGTCTTTATACCTGTTGTAGAGCAAGCGGAGATACCCACCTACCCTTGCCTCATGCAATTTTGTCCCCGATGATGGTAAAGCAAATGCCTTCCGATGGATAGTCTCATCCCCTAGCGTCCTGTTACAAGTAAAGCCTCAAGTGTTGAGGAACGATAAGAGAGCCTTTTTGACGATCTGCTTGTCACCACCAGCCTCCTTTAAACAAACGGAGAGTCAAAATAGTAGTCCAAAGTGTATTCGTATGTATATACTAATGCTAAACTCTATGATGAACACACGGCTTAAGTTTTATCGAGTTTATCGTCCATCTCCCTCAGAGCTACTGCTAGGTCTTTCTCTGTTTCCTTGGCAATGTCGTTAGTTCAACCACCCAGGTACCTACTAGATACTTAAGCTTTTAACGTAGCAACTACCCCGGCAATGCTTTTATTCCAGGTTTAAGGTTTCACCTTGCAGCGGCGACTGCGCCAGCAAGGTTTTTCCTGAGTATATAGAAAGAGCGGTCGGTCCACAATTTCTTATGTTGTCGAGTCCAATTTTTGTACCAATACAAACTACCACGCAACAACAATAATCACAACAATCACAACAATAACAACGTCAACAACCGCCACAACCAGTATAACCACGCCAACTGCAACATGGAAGCTCGACTTGTCGGCGAAAATCTTTTGGCCTTCTACAGGGCCTTCGACGGGGTGAAAGTCAAATCCGCTAAGCGGCCGAACAATTGGAGAAGAGATGCTCTGCAGTACTACGAATCGATCCGCGATCGCTGTGACCGGGCATGGGCGCATGACGTCGGCGGATATTGCTGGAAGACGCTAGTCAGCGCCGCCCACATTATCCCATTCTCTTTCCTGGGTCGCCTCGAGAACCTCAGCAGCGACATATTCGGTAGTAGAGGCCATGAGCTTCATACACCAAGCAATTGCCTGTTGCTATCACTGCCGGTTAAGCGCTGGTTTGATAAATATTGTTTGGTCATTGTGCCAGTCGATTACAACGAAACCCCCATTACGCGATGGAAAGTCGAGGTGATAGAAGATTCCATCCGGAAAGATGATTGGTATGATCCACATACCACTGTGGAAGATCTCGATGGTAGAGGACTTCGATTTGCCTCAGAAGCACGGCCAGATTCAAGATTTCTCTACTTCCATTTCATCATGGCTTTAGTACGAATACGAGATATCAAAGCACCATACTGGAAACAGGTATGGGCTCGATATTTCACGAGACAACTATTTCCAACGCCTGGAAACTATCTCCGTCAAAGCATGCTGCTTGCCATTAACCAGCACTTTCAAACTACCGATGCGAGACTTATCGAAAGCTGGATGAGAGGGCAGGGCTTTGAACAGCCCATTACACTTTCATACGAAGACGCCAAGCGAGTGGCAAACCGAATACAAGCTGCGCTTAAAAATGCAAGAGCAGGATACGATTGCGAAGACGACGACGACAAATACATAGGCTTAGTCGATCTATATCGTAAGGGTCAAGATTCTGATAATGAAACTAAAGGGCAACAATAATGACAACAAGGAGAATTGATAGAGATAGTGAACCGCATAACAGGTGGTACGAAGTCCCAACCTAATTTGGAACCACTGGGAACCGCTATATAGGTTTAAGCATAGAAACAACAGCTGATAAGCAGTTAATGGACAATGAATAAATAGCTTATAAAGTGGCAAATGTTTAAGAAAGCGATGAATTGGCTGTTTGAAGCAATTAAACATCTGCTTAACCTTGAAATTTACACAAATTGGCTGCTTTGTCTGTTCTTTCAATGGTATCTCTGTCAAGCCGTATACTTGATTAGTACCCCTTTGAGCGTTTTTCACTGTCTGAATTCATTTGCTCATAATAACTACTTACACAATGAGTAATGTTTATACCATCTCTCCATATCTAACGGGAAGGATCAGGAGCCACACCCCTGGATCTATACAGATGATGTTCTCACAACTCGTCCTGTTGGTGCCGTACCAATAAACCAAATGATCACGCAGTATTCTCCAAACTGGAACATCGAGGGATCCTGTATGTATGTGAATGAATGCCTCAGAATACGCGCCTAGCATATACCGGCATTCGTGATGGAGGTGTTGTATGCGATGGCAAGGCTCTATGGTCTATAATGAATATTTGTTGTTGCGTCAATGACGCAGTACCAGCTATAACCGTGATATCTACTATATACAGTGTGCCTGCCTTTTGCTGGCCCTAAAAGGTGTATCAAAAATCTCAGGTAGTTCTAATGGAGTGTAATATCAGATTTCCCGGATGACATGATGTTCGGTTGAAAGTTCCCGTTGCGGTTATCATCGCCTCACGCCATGTTGTAGAAACGTAACATTGTACAGAGAGTTAGGGTGATTCACCGCTACTCAAGTGATGCCATCCTATCGAGGAGTGGAAGTGACACCATGTGAAAAGTAGCAACAACACCAAAACCATGCTAAAAATAGATTGTTCCCCGTCAACCTCACCTATGTGCCGTTACACCGTCATCTGACCTATGTGACAAAAGTCGTACCGGTCTCTGTAGTACCACCGTTTTAAGCTGACGCTTCCTCCACCAGAAGTGACGGGTGATCTACGAAGTATTGGATCACGAGCTAGTCTTGAGTCATCCTGAGATATGATATTGCCAACTACCATTCCATCGCTAAATACTACTAAACCTCTTCCATAGGCTAACTAGCTCCTAATTCTAGGACCGGAAAATCTATCAGTGGAGCTTGTGATGGCCATTTCTCCGTCACACCTCCGCCAATTGCGTGCATAAACTAAGTCCTAACCATCTGTAATTATCTCTCAGAGGCAATACACATATCGTCCTTAACAAGCATGATCGCATATTGCTGCCCATTTTTATGCGAGGAACTCCCTGGTAGCCAGTTAGAGGGTGAATCACACAAATAGTGTCCAAGACATCTGACATTTGGTATAACCTAAGATGCTATCATTATCGCTAGATTTCGCCTTATGTGACACGGTATGGTATTGCTGATGGATACATAGATGGTCGAGCCACACTCTCTTACCGACACAGTTGGTTAGACTAAAGCTGACGCTGACGCGTAAGAAAGTGTGTAACAAGGTGATGTATTCACCTCGCGAGCATTCCAACTGCTGCTGGTTCATCCCTTATTAACTCAAATTCCCCCCTTTCTCATTTTCAAAATTTCGTCTTCCATTCCACTGCCAACAATCCAACAACAACTGTGCCTGCCCTTCCTAAAAAGCTCTTAACAATGCTGACAAGAAACCTCACATTCTTACTATCCGCCGCTCTGGCTAATGGCTTCGCCCTCAATTATTCCCCAAATCCCATTGATCTTGACCTCGCCCAGCTAGACAGTCGCGGCAACGGCTGTGCTGTACCCGGCGTCGTCAACGGACAATGTGGTCGTTACTACCGCGGCACCGGCTGCGGAGACCAGATCGCGGCTATCGGGCCTGGGGTACGTAAAGTTTATCTAAACGAACCCTGATTTGGGACTTCACCCCATACCTATAGTATCAAAGAGTGATCAACAACGGCTGACTTTTCATGTATTAAAACAATAACAGAAATGCAGCACCCAGTGCTACTCGTCGCAAGACGAGATCGCCAGTATCAAGGCTTCGGGCGACGGCACCTACGGCGTGAATTGCCACTTGTACTCTGACTCCAACTGCCAGAGCCAGATTGGCGAGACGGGGAACATCATCGTCGGTTCTGGAAAATGCTATACTCCGGGAAACGGTGCCAAAGGCCACAGCATGCTGTGCTACTACAAGTGCTGATCGAGTAAGCGATTCATAAAGGCAAAGGGCTAAGGAAAAGACCAGAGAGTTAAGGCTAGGGATCACTATTTGTTCGCGGTCTAGGAAGGTTTTCTGTCCTTAAGGATGTTTCTGGGTTAGGCTGGGTCGAATAGTCTCATCTAGATACGGCCAATTGGAGCCTATGCTTGTAAGAAAATATGACAACTTGAAGCGCCCAAGAGTTTGAATTGTATTGCACGCTATGGAGGTACTTACGGTGTCAATATAAGTAGCCTCAGGCCGCCAGCATTGTCGCCCGGGTTAGGCAAAGATTGATGGCCCTTGATAGGAAACGGTACTGCCGTTTTTTATGCTGTTACAAGACTTTATAACGCTGTAGTTTATTAGAGTAGCCAATACAGGAATTTATATACCTACAGCACATTCCTTCACTATGCGTCCTTACACCCCCAGTGAATACAATTATGCCGCCCCAGTTCAGATACCTAAAATATGCTGGGCGCCTGCACCTATATATTTAGCTGACGAAAGAATTATGAGGTATAGCGGTGAAGTCTCCTTTAAAAGAATTTAAAAGAAAGAAAGTGAAAAATGAGGCGCAACCTATCCTAAGTATTGTTAGTAAATTATGTATGCCTAGAGGTAAGAAGGAGGGTGTCCCCCCTATCTTCATACTTCGGACGCTCAACTATATTACAGTAGAATAGGGGCTAAAAGCACATCGCCACGTGCGTCGACAGACAAGCCACACAAAGTGTGGCTGTAGTTTCGCGAACTCATAGGTATTGTGGCTAAACATGAAGTAGGTCTAGTGTAGAGATACCCTGGTAAAGTCCATCTAGTTTAGCTTCCTTCACTCCCAATACAATCCACAATCGAGGGCCACTACTAGACTGAATTCATCAACCCTGCGTTTCTAGCCATCATAATATATAGTTTTTACCCATACAAGTTACTCCCTATTGTTCTTTTCCATTTACCCGGGGGGTGCTACGTCTCCATACTTTATAAGTGCCATGTAGCTAGAGCAGGCCTCTAGGGGTAGGCACACGTCTCGTTTCAATACACAGAACAGTAATTCAACAATCACTAATCGAACCCTTAATTTATTGACTCGCTTATTCATACGTGGGAATCAGACCCCTCGGATGTGAGTAATTAGCTCGTGAAGACGTATTTTATGAGAGCACTATCAAGGTATCCCTCGCCTAAGATGGCGCAGTCTCTGAACCTCAAAACCGTCACTGGGGAAATACAAAGCTTGAACACAGAATCGCGATTCTCTTCTTATGTAATTTACTTTCCCATATTAGTGCATAGCTGCCCCACCACGCCGCAGGTTCAACCTTTAACAGGCTGAATTTCCGTGTCGGTGAATACGACAGCATAATTCTATTCAATGACGGTTCACCCTATTAACAAATACTAAGTGCGCCCCGTTTAACTGAGTGCGCGAGACTAAAATTGCGAGGCCTCGCGTCTCTAGATTGAGCTAACCGGCTTTTATATTCATTTTCATATTTAGGGTCGTTAGTAGACCCTATTTGAAACATGCCTCACTCCCTTCCCAGAGTCACGAGCACCAATAATCATGATAAATTCAAGTTGTAATAAAGCCACAGAAATCTATCCGCTCCTACAATTGAATATTGTAGATAGTAACTACGAGAGAAAATGCATGGTATTCCACACCATCTCATTTCCTTAGTAGATTTTAATCAGAACGGCTTGGTATATATCGCCCGAAGATTGCAATAAGCTTTCAAACCCTCCACACCCCACTCGATACCAATTCCACTCTGCTTGTGACCACCAAAAGGAGTGTTCGGCATGGTTTCAGCATGAGTGTTGATCCAGACGTTGCCGGCTTCAAGCTGGTTCGCAATTCGTATAGCCTGTGCATCGTCACGGGTCCACACAGAAGCTCCAAGGCCAGACTCTGTATTATTAGCCCTATAGATAACATCAGATTCATCTGACCATTTTAAAAGAGGCAACACAGGTCCTAGTCACGCATATTAGATATCAATGTTGATAGTGAGTTCTCTACCAGAGGTTTACTAACCGAACTGCTCTTCTTTCACAATAGTCGCGCCGTCAGGTGGATTATCGACCAAGGTTGCCGGGAAGAAGTAACCCTTCATATCTGGCAATGGCTTCGTCCCACCGACTGCAACTTTTAAACCCTCAGTTTCAATACCCGCGTATAAACCCTCGAGGCGTTGGAATTGGGCCTTATTGGCAACTGGGCCCAGGAAGGAATCGACATCAGACCCGATTTTGAGAGACTTGATCTGGTCAATCATGGCGGAGAGAACTGCGTCATAGACAGAATCATGAACATAGATCCGTTTCATTGACATGCATATCTGACCGGCATTACAGAAAGCATAAAGGGTGAGTTTGGAAGCAACAACCACTGGATCAACATCGGCGCATACAATAGCAGGGTCGTTCCCACTGAGTTCCAGCGTTACGCGCTTGAGGGTTTCACTGCACTGTCTCATTACCTTCTTCCCCGTAGGAGCCGAGCCTGAGATAGAGATATGAGTAAACGATATATAAAATATGATAAAGCTTAGGGGGGAATCACCTGTAAAGCTGACCATGTTGACTCCCGGGTGTGATGTCAGAAAGGTACCAAGATCATCCTCCCCTGATAATGCTTGAAGAACTCCTGGAGGGAAGAAGCGCGTGCCTAGCTCAGCCAATTTGAGGCTACAGTAGGGAGTGTAAGGAGATGGCTTAAGGATGAATGCATTTCCCGTCAGAAGAGCCGGTCCCAACTTTGCACAGCCCAAATATACGGGATAATTCCAGGGCGTGATTCCGACAGTCACACCGATGGGGATATAATGCGTAACAACCTTTCTCTCCTTCGTGTCTTCAATCGTTTCCACAGGAAGAGATAAGTCACAGAAACCCTTGAGGAACGACATAGCGATCTCAAACTCATTCTTGGCCCAAAAAGGCTGAAGAATATTAGTATTGGCAGGCAGCTTTATGGGAGATTACATACTGGCTTCCCCTGCTCATTGACGAGCATTCGGATGAAATCATCGGCATGTGCCTCCAGAGCTGCTGTAAAATCCTCAAGGGCTTTCTTTCGTTCAGACCAAGGGACTTGCGCCCAGTGTTTTGAAGCTTTCTGGGCTGCCTTGACAGCCTCATCAACATCCTCGGATGTACTGAATGGTACGTTTGGGTTAGCCTCAAGGGTGGCGGGGTTGAGCGTGTGTCGTGTCTTCTCTCCCTCTCGAAGTTTCCCATCAATTACATTGTAGAATGTGGTGAAGTCTAGCGGCGCTGAGGTTAATGAAGACATGGTTCCGATCGCATAATACAATTTCCAAAGATAAAATCAAGATGAGAATTCAAATGATTCAAATATAGCGCCAAAACTTTAATATGTGCGCGATATCGCACCTTTGCTTTATGGGTTCTCGCGGAGGGAAATAAGGAGAATAAGGAGGGGGTTTAGGTCAATCTATTAGATTAATGTTTTAAGGCTGTGCACGGCTCGAGTACGGGGACGTTGCACTATGCGTCCAAACGAAAACAAAGAGTTGGCTATTTGTACCGTATATCTTCTCGCGGAGAACTGTGTGTCACATTATTCACTCCCATTCCTCATTGCAATCTTGCGGTAAGGAACCTCGGCCGGGGCGCCGGATCCTATACCTTACCACACAGAAGCATAGGACTCAGTAATCAGCCGTGCCAAGTGATGACGCTAAAGTGTTATGACAGCCTGCAGGACACTAGCGGCTTTGATTTGCCTGCTAACGCACACGTCGTATCAATAGACTGGGTCGTGCCTGCGAGATACCAACAAACCTAAGTCGCATGAAGCCATCCCTCGCATGCGCATTATATAAATCACATGCATCCGGCCCTTCCGCGAAGATGCGGTGTGCTTAATGTTCTAGTACTTGGCTTTTCCAATTACAACACAATTTTTCTGAAGTACCGTGATTTGTGCTACCATGCAAGAAGCGCGTATCCGGCTTAACAACTAACCGACGTCCATACTCCATGCCACTTCAACCTCCTCGTATATCAGAACCAGATGGACAATGAACATATCTTGTAACGGACATTCATACGTCCGTCTTTGACTTGGAGAAGCAGTGCTAGGGTTAAGAAGCAACCTTTACACGTGAGGTATGACCGGTTTGACATTTGGACGTGCGCTTGCTAATATGTACAACGCTGTTCGTGATAACCTTCGCTCACCACTTTCCTGTACTGAAGCAATATGGAGAAGGATGATCATAGAGTCTGAGTAATGTAATATAAGATAGCGGGATTGAACAATTAGCGAGGTATAGTCTATGAGTTATTAATAGCTGTACCACACCATAGTCTGGGTTCTTCGTCAGTCAATTACCCGGCCAGACACGAGGGAGATCACAACATGATAGAGGTATTGATTAAAACGCTAAGGGCATGGCTCATCATCCGCATTGAACAACTGCCATACCCTCTCTCTCACCGATTCTTTGGGGAAATGGGTTCCATTAGAGCACAAGTCACTGCAGCCACATTCAACCTACCGTTTGTTTCATCTACGTGCATTAGTACCTATCCCACGGGTCAAGGACGAAAGACAAAGAATACCTAGATAGTAGACACTCGATACCGCAGGTTGCACACCTATCTAAAACGGTTAAGATAGTAACCTGTGTAGAGGGAGCCCTTATGATTTATATGAGAGGTTTGGGATTATGGATGTTGTAGAGGTAATAGAGGTAGATTACACAGTACGCAGAGTGAAGAGAATCATAATCACTGTCTGTTACACTGCTACACGTATCTTATCTAATCTAGTTACCCCTCTATTCTAAATAAATACTGTGATTATACGTTTATATTGCCTTTAATGGTTGCACCGCCAGATTGTAATAGATTCATCATCTTGTCGCGTTTAGCATTGCCTTGACTTGAACCCGCTTCTAACTGGTATTGCACAATTTCACATAGTTCAACTACCCTTGAAGTTCTGTCTCTAGAGCCCACCTATATCTGCCACTTTTCATAGCTGGGGACCCTCCCCTGATACCTTATCCACGACTAGTTTGCTGGTCCTGCGACGATACGGGAAAGGTAAGAACAAAAGGCGGCCGACAAAAAGTACCTGCCTACCTACCCCGTACTCTACATTTACCTACTGTACTAAATATAACGCGTGCCTCTGAGGCCACCGGTGTTACAAATCGATTAAACAGGTACTTAATTAAAGCCTTATACACGTTATACTTAATTACCAAAGCTACTTATATAATATATAAGCGCACTAAAAACCTTATACAGCATATAACTTAATTACCTCTAGTGGGCAGGTTGCGGCTTTGGTCCTAGAAATAGGTAGAAAATGGGTCGATACGATACTAGGGGTCTCCAGCTATGAAAGGTGGCAGATTTATGCTGTTTGTTGGCTCTATTTATGGGCAAGGCTCACCCCAATAGGGCAAGCATATTTATATGCGAAATTGCATCAAGGTGCTCATGTAATATTGGTGCTAGACAGCAGGTTTAACCAAG
This sequence comes from Nemania abortiva, assembly GCA_022578505.1. Taxonomy (NCBI): domain Eukaryota; kingdom Fungi; phylum Ascomycota; class Sordariomycetes; order Xylariales; family Xylariaceae; genus Nemania; species Nemania abortiva. Next base: position 7,512 of record MU392863.1, on the reverse strand, counting down.
AGAGGAAGAGAGGTGGGTTATTGAGTAATTGGTACGATTGCTTTATCAATGTTATTCGTTAATAGAAACTGTTCTTGCCGTAGTTAGCTGTCGGATTTGTCGGAAAACAAATGCTTGGAGCCTAGTAGAGTTATGCGATGTCGGCACATATCCATTTATTCAACTGCTCATAGTGCTAAACTAGGATAGAGAGTTGACCGCTGAAATTTCGACCCGAATTAGGTATTGACGAGAGGAAAAAACCATAGTCTAGATTAAATTATTTCTCGAGCACCGTTATCCGGAGCTGCTCCAATTTCAATAACGGGGCCAGTGTACACTCTCCTCGCCCAACCAAAATAATATACCGTACTAAACACCATGGCAACACCGGTTACCAAGATAGACCAATTCATGTTTTGCGGTGTGACTTGAACAAATGCGGGCCAGAAGCTAAAAAATAAGAAATACGACAAGAAGGCGCATGAAAGAAAGTTGTTTAAAATCCCCCAGAGGCCAGGAAGTCTCCAAGAACCCCATGTCAAGTTCGGGCTGGTAGTATTCACAAGCGTCTCGCTGGGCTGTAATCCAGGGTCAACAATATCCCCTGAAATGCGTCTGAAAAGCAGAAGTGAGGCTGCGATGAGGTAGGACGCAAAGAGACCAGGGATTGAAATGGATACTACTCCGTTGAACGCCGTGCTGCCTCCGAGAGTGATGAAAGAAAGGATGATGGCAATAATAGATGTAGTGAGAACTGAATACAGAGGTACACTGGTTCGCGGATCAACCCTCTGCAGGAGCCTCCAGCCTGGAAGGCCACGGTCGCGAGAAAACGCCCAGTAGACCCTAGATGTGGAAGCTAAGATCCCCGTCATAGCACTGAATGCCATGAAAACAGGAATCGCAGATAACACGGCAGCAGCAGTCGTTGATTGCAAGGCATTGTGAAATATCGCCATGAAGGGCTGAATGGGGTTCTCTGAGAGAGCCATGTCGACGTCTCCAATATAGTATAAAGTAACGATCATCATAGCAAACCCTAAAGTTCCGTTTATCATCAGCCCAGTGAGCAAGGATCGAGGGATGACGACTGGGGCATTCCGGATTTCTTCGGACATCTAATCGGTTAGTTAGCTAGTGTACTATGAGAAGGTGTAACGGTACTAGTATATAGGGGTGCAGACGGTCAGGTCCATTCGACCTGATAACGTTCTATCTTTGATAGTGTCGTGGTTCAGAGCTGCACTTCCGTTTTCTGACAGAAGGAAAAGGAGGCCCAGAGATGGTTAAACCTACATGAATGGCTCCGTCTGCACCACCAAATGCGAGGACGTTCCCTATGATCCCAATGGAAAATGACAAGCCCTGCGTTGGCCAGCCGCCTAAATTCAACCACGAGGACCAAACCGCCTCCGATTTCAGGGGTTGGCCAATTATTGTGATAGATATTATTATAGCGAAGAAGCCGAGAATATGGATAACCAGAACGACTCCTTGGAACTTGGCTAGAACCGACCCAATGCATATGTTAATAGAAGAACTGAAAATGATAACGGCCCAGAACAGAAGTGTGCTATGCCAGTTTTGCATCGTTGTTAAGTAACTGGGATGGGTAAGGATAATGAGGCCTTGGACCAGTGCGCTTGTCAAATAGGCACCTGCCGCAACTAACGCCTGCCAACCGGTTAGAGAAAGCCATGCGGTCGTATATCCTAGGAACTTTCGACAAGAAGGCGGTGCTAGCATGGACACCCAATGGTACTGGCCGCCTGACGTAGGAGCCATCGATACGAGCTCAGATAGCGTTGCAAAGAGGGATAGCGTCCCTGCCCAGGCAACTAGGTATCCATAGATGAGGCCAGATGGCCCGCCGCTTTTATCCCGTCAGTATAGGCGTTCATTTCAACACCAAACAGGAACGCACTTTTGCAATCCTACCAAGAACACACTATAAATACCTATATGTTAGCTTCTCAGATATTCAGCGCTGATTCCGTGTATCGTACTTCAATATAGCCTCCCACGTGATCAAAACTGTGCAGCTGAAGCCAAGAATCGTGAGGAAACCGAAGTTCCTCTTGAGCACGGGTTTCTTCCCCAGCCTAGTTAAGGCGGCATCGTCGCTGGAAACCTGGCCATAAGCGATGGACTCCAGCATCTCGCTTTCCTTTCCACCTTTCGGCAATTCCATGGTTGCCATGGCTAGAAGACTGAGAGGCGGCTGAAAAAGGAAAAGTCAGGCTATACCACCGATTAGGATACTTCTTGAGAGTGAATGTTGTACTATAGAACCTAACTCATAACAGTCGCTAGGAATATGTGAGGGGTTCCTCAGCTCGATTGGCGCATTGAGTTAGTAGTGGTGCTGGCTAGTGAGCTCGAGAATTGGAGAAATGGCACAATATCGACTTTTCGCTTATAGGGGGTTGAGGATCATAAACGTTACGCGCAAAAAAATGAGAAAAGAAAATACAAACTCCGGAATGCACAGCAGCATAACCCCTCACTTTATCAGGTAGCTAGCTTCGGGCGAGTGGCACAGCCTGAGCTTGATACATTATGCAGGTATTAACCGATGTCCACGATTAGTGGGCGAATCGAGATGTTGTCAGTGGTGAGAAAATACGCGACTAATCGCCGTGCCTAGACCTAAGTTTCATATCGACCCCGCAATAAGCAGCGCACCGCGTCGATAATGCCTGTCTTGGAAATCGTTAAGAATCCGATGAGACCCGGTCTTATCGTAGGGGATTATATGAGATCAACAGGAATCACACGCTTTCGTTAGACAAGCAATTGCGGTCACTGCTCGGCCTATCACCTCCCGTGAAAATCTGTATACATCACCTCTAGCACGGCCATCCTGGTATCCGAGTCCCTATTTGGGGGTCTGAGATGCGGGCGGGTTGGGGTTCTGATAGGAGACTGGCCCGGACCCCTCTTTTACCTATGCTAGACTGGGTGGAATTCCATATTAGAAATCTACAGATCTAGGACCGTCGTCAGCTTTTTACGATAAAGTAAAGCGTTACTAAATGGTCGGTAGAGCAAAGTTTTTGTTTTCATCACTTACAAACAAATCGCAGAAGAAGGAAAACTTTTTCAAAAACCTTCAAAGTCTAAGCACTCCGACCTCAACACCCACGGATCTACACTGCCCTGTATGCTAGCCCCCGACACAGATGGGATCTCTGTGTATAGGCTGCAAGCTTTGGGATCGGAGTGACGCTCGGCTCGAGACTGCTCTTGCTTTGAGAGTGGCGTTGTTGACATCCTAGTTCCTGTTCGCTTTCACTAACATACTTTATATCATGAGTTTTCACAGTTAGCCTCAACCGGAAAGTAGCGGTATACTCTTCTAAGATTAGTTAGTCGGCCATAGCAAGCCAGTGTTAGAGGGCACACGCCAGATTTCATAATGCTTCCAAATGCCATTTGGAGCTATTGCTATATTTATTGTGTGCAAGTAATGTTTTCGGAACACTGAACAGAAGGAAGGGGAAAAGTGAAAATGGCAATCGAAGACCAGGAAGACAAGTAACAGGGGTAATGGAAACAGGGCAATCAGCCTCCTTAGGAAACCCACATGTTGCAAGAAATCCAGGCTTGGTGTATGGTGTATGTTACAGATGATGGCGGTAATCAGGATTTCACGTATAAGGCTCAATGTATTTAGGTAGTAGGACATCGCCGGGAGGCAGGAATATGAAAGATTCTTTAGTGCTCCGGATTAGCTTGGCTCGGGCCTCAATAAACGACTGCCTCTTAATACAAGGTAGGGGGTTCATTCTTGTCGGCAATATCGCGGTTCCGTCTATATTTAGGAACCACGAGCAGCTTGGGAATCTCAGAGCAGTCAACCGCCTCTCAAGTCCGCTTGCTGATGATTTAGTAATACAGAGGCCTATTTTTCTCGTCTCGCCTGCCATGTTGTGTAGCCGTCACAGGGTTAAAGACTTTTACTACTAATGCTATCTTGGTTTAGGATAAACCGGTATGAATGCAACGTTGTTTAAGGATTAAGAGGCACTTATACTAATACTATACTATTACCTAATAAGGTTGTCTGTAGACAAAGTCACGTGGGGCCTTGTTGTCAGGCAACTTGGGTCACAAGGGACGCCGACCCCCGTATGGTGGTTGTATCGCGGAGCAACTATTATAAGAAGATAACTCAGAAATCAATGATATTGAGCACTGTCACTATACATCGACTAAGCTCCTACCTAGCTTCCTTCCGTGAGGGAGGTACCCTATCCTTATGTAATTGTTGTCCTATAACCTATTCACCCCACGAGGTCTAGCGTTTCATCTGTGGCCAAGTTGCCTTACGTAAAGCCTTCTATCCCGCGATGCGTTTACCCCAACAACAACATGCCTGTTATACAGGGATTATCTCGGGGCATACAAACAAAGAAGACTGTTCCTATGTACGGCTGGATGGCATCTAGGAAGGTAACCTAGGAGACTTTCGCGCAATAACAATAGTCATCGCCTATCCTAGGCACAAGAGTCCCGGCAATGCCTCCCAGATTTAAGCTAACTAAAAACAGATGGAACACTATTTTGGCGTGGTAGAGGCAATTCTGAAAATTCGATCGTGTAATCGACTACCTAGCTTTCATATCATGGCGAAAAGCTTTGCAACATTGTGATCTTTGTTTTGTTCAGCTCATAATTCAATTGGCGAAGTGAAGTGTCCCGGAGCGGAAAATCTAAGGCTACCGTACAAATCCTAATGCATGGCAAGCCATTTCGGATAATTCTGTGCCGATGCGGCGTTTTGCTGATTTATACACTTGGTATTCTAGGCGTTCCTTCATCGTGTAGAATTCCTCACATCATGTAAGCCACAGGAACCAGGTCCTTGTGTAATGATTACTGTTGTAGGTATCAGTACGCCACCAAATGCCACATATGATTTCTGCAGCCGTGAATTATAAACTCTTGAATCTTATGATTCGGTAACTAGTTACACAATTAGGCATAGTTGCCAACATCTATATTAAGTCTTATATTTTTAGTATCTCGTCAAATAGCGCCATGGATGACTGGAGTAATCGAGATTAGGTGGATTATGCCATGTGCGATTTCTTGGCGTAGTTACACTCAGCTGCTCACTGCGCCACGGCAAATGCCGCCCGTTAAACGAGATATCAATACGTATACGCGTATAGACTCTGTATATATTCTCCAGCTTTGGATCTCATCTACTGTCCTCATTCTCATCACGCCTCTTCACTCGTCGCTCATTGTGTCAAGCATACCCGATCGCACTAAGTCATTCTTTCAAAATGAAGTTCTCCGGTCTCATTTCTTCCCTAGCCGTCGCTAGCGCCGCGACTGCGGCCAGTGTTCCTTCAAAGAAGCCCGAGAAGTGCAACCTGCCGACTACTAAGATCGCCAACATTGAGGTCATCGACACTCCGCTCGTTCGGGAGGCCGTCAAGCTCATTAAGAACTTTATTCCCCTCCAGCCCTACCTGTACAACCACTTGATGCGATCATGGTTGTTTGGCGCTGCCGCTCTAAACAACAACGCCACACTCAAGGCCACGGTCGACCTTGAGGTTCAGGCTGTTGGTGCTTTGCTGCACGACTTGGGATGGGATAGTTAGTACTCCTATTTCCGAACTTGTGCTCTCACTTATGCTAACTACCTACTTTTCAGTGCGCCCAAACAGCCCATGGCACAGCGAGTAAGGACCACCCGCGATGTCGACTGATGTCTTAGATAGCTTTATCTATGAGAGAGTTATAGCGCTAACTTTAGATCTGCTAAACAGAACTCTTCCTTTCGAAGTTGACAGCGCCCTTGGTGCCGTTGATTTTGTCAAGGGCCAAAAGGCTGGCTGGTCTGACAACCGCCTTGAGAGACTGCACGACGGCATTACCCTCCAGGGTATGGGCTCTTACCTAAACGGCAAGAACATCGACAGCAACTGGATCGTGAAGAGTGTGGAGTTCGAGTTCCCCGGCCCGCGCAACCCCCTGGTCACCGACGCGCAGTACGACAGCATCCTGGCCGAGTTCCCCAACGACACCGTCCTCCGGGGCAGCAACGAGACCTTTACCTGGCTCGCCCTCACCAAGCCGGCTGGAACCCGAGGCACCTTCATTGACCAATTCGGAGTTGCCTACGTCCCCGGCTACGGCCCGCTGACCCACATTGCCTTCGACCTCATCACTGGCGGCATTGCGGGCGAGATCGAAGCGAACCCCAACTCCACATTCGTTTCGAACCTGTAGATCAAAGCCATCGAATAGAGGGTCATATTGGTTTTAATGTGTACAAAGCAAAACAGGGTATCAACTCTTCTGATACCGATGTAGATACATTCACTTCTTTTGAAAATATAATCTTCATTTTCACGCCACTATTACTCTTCAGCCATTGCCCGTACAAGCCGCCGTTTGACGCTTAAACTTCTTACGCCTTGAATATCGTATAGAGAAGCTATCCCGTTTTAGGATAGGTTTAGGCCCGATAATTTGGAAGCTTTGCCTGTCAGCAGGACTAAACCAGTAATTGACGGCGCTTGCCGGCAAGCCGTATAGAGTGACCCACAAGACTAGGTTGGGGGGCGTGAAGGCGCTGGGGCTGGAGTATGGTGGGAGAATCCATGTCGCCTAGACCAGATTACTACGACTACGCCGCCTCCGTGTCATTTTGTTCTCGCACTTATCATGAATAGTTAGACGATATTCCTTAAAATACGTATCCACAAATGATGATTTGAGATACAATCCCCCCGCTAGTTTCATACGTATACCTAGAGCGTATTGTTTAAGCCCCTTCTCAGCTTTTTCCAGTCCTCTCAGAGCTATGATTTCCTAGACGCATTTAATAAGTAAGGTTTAAAAGCCCGGCTCAGTGCCAGGAGTGCAAAGACCTCAGTGGAGTCATTAAAACCCATGCCAGGTACCCTTAGGTACGTGGACTTTAAGTTCTTGGCAGCTCAACGGGCTTTTGTATCGATGTCCTACAGTAGTATTTAAGTATTAAGCATAGCCCCTATTTTTTTAATACCATCTTGACATTTCGTTTTTTTCATACCAATTATGCGCCCAAGTAGGCGCCAACCTAATAGAGCCCTTGCCCATGGGTTGGGCTTTTGCAGAGCGTACGCTGTATTACGTTAGTAGTAGTAGTTATATTTAATGCCAGGGAGCCCTTATGTTGTAAGAGACTCCAAACCTCCCAAGGAGTATTAAGGGCATACTATAGCTTAAAAAATTATTATGCTATTTATATAAAAAGTAACCTATTTAGTAATTTTTAACTATTATTAATATATTTTTTTAAAAGCTTTTTATTGCTTTTTTTTTTTTTAAATAAAAAAATATTTATATTTAAGCTTTTTTAGCTATTTATTTTATTATAAATATTATAAAAGTTATTTTAGCTTTATAACTTATTAGTTTTTTATAAAGCTAGCTATTAAATATTATAATATATAATATTAAATTAAATAAAAATAAATAAAAAAAATTAATAAATATATTAATAAAAAATATAGTTATATTATT
>MU392862.1:0-25656 GCA_022578505.1 Nemania abortiva | reverse complement strand
AATTATATTTATTTTATTATTATTATTATTATTATTATTATTATTATTATTATTATTATTATTATTATTATTATTATTATTATATTTTTATTATTTTTATTAAAATATTATTTTTTATTTTATTTATTTATTATTTATTATTTAAATATAATTTTATTTAATTTTTTTTTAATTTTTTTTAATTTTTATTAATTTATTTATTTATTTTTTTGCTTAAACTTATTATATTAAATTTTTATTGTTTTTTTTTATTTTAAAAACATTTTTTTTATATTTTTAGTTATTTTTATTTTTATTATTAACTATATAATAAATTTTTTATTTTTTTAGAATTATAGCTTGTTATATAAATATAACTCTTTTTATAGCCTAACTATTCTGCTCTAATTTAACTGCTGCTTCTTATTATATAAGCTTACAAATATTTGCTTAATTAATATTCTTTTTTTATAACTTTAAAACTTTTAGCTAATTTTTTTTTTGCTTTTTTATTTTTGCTTTTTTATAATTTACTTATATTAATTAGCATTTAAACAACTTTAATTAAATTATTATAATTTATATTTAACTAAATATTATATCTAATTAATATTTCTAAATAATAATAATTAAAATATGCTTCTATTATAATATTAGGTCCTATAATAATATATTTAATAAAAAAACTTTTAAAGTTTTGCTTTTAGCATTAAAAACATAATATATTATTTATTCTAGCTTTAAATAAGTACTATATAGTTGCTTACTTATGTTTTTTTTTTATAAAATTAAACTTAGTATTTTATTTAATACTTTTTTTTTAAACTTTTTTTAATATAATTTAATAAACAAAATTTTATATAAAATTTATATTAATATTATTATATATATATAATATAATAAAAAATATATTATATTATTATTTATAATAATTTATATATTATTAATAACTAACTTATATAATTTATTAATAATATATATTATTAAGTTTTTATTTATATTATATTTTTAAAAACTAGTTAAAATATTACTATTATTAGCCGCTAATAAGCAATTTTTTTAACAAAAATTTATAAACTTTTTTACTAATATAATAATTAAAAAATAAATATAAATATTTATTAATAAAAAAAAAAAAATATTAAAAAAATATTAGCAAATATTAAAATTAATAATTATAAAAAAAACAACAGAAATAATTTTTAATATAAAAAAGTTATAAAAAATTTTTAAGCTATAATAAAAATAATTAACAAATATAAAAACTTAAAATAATATTTATAAGTTTAATATTATAGTTATTATTATAATAATACTTAAAGCAAGTTAAACTAAAACAAAAAAGCTAGTTTTATAATAACAACAATATAAGTAATATAAACTTAAATATAAAAACATTTAATTAGCTAGCATTTAGCAGCAAAAATAATAAATATATAACAATAAATAAACTAGCTAATACTTAATTAATTAAAAACTTATATATAAAAAAAAAATTAAGCTTGTTTTAATATACTTAATATAGTTTTAATAATTTTAGTAATATATAAATATGCTATAAATATAAAACGTTTAAATAAGCTTGTTTAAATTAAAATTGTTTTATATATATAATAGCACAATAAAATAAAGCTAAATATTTAATAAAACTTGGCCTATTGCTAATAAAAAATAAAAGTTTTATTAAAATAAGCTAAAATAGACTAAAATAAAAATAAATAGGTTTATTTTAATTTAATAAATAAAATTAATTTAGTATACCTATAATATAGTTAGCAAGCTATTATAGGGCTGATAGGGTTTTGATACAGTAACAGCTGTGGGCCACCGTAAGCAAGCGCCCCCTCCTGGCGCGTCAGCCTCAACTTACAGCATACGTAGGGGGCGCAAACTGCTAATCCATGTTTACGCTATATAACCGCTAACTAGGTATTTAGGCAGACAACATATCCTGGCTTGCCGCCCCTGCTATGGACGATTGATTTCCAGCACATCATTTACACAGGAAGTGCGTGCAGGAGTTCTATGTAGGTACCTTCGACAAAAATCACGTCTATTATGTTCCTTTCCTTTAATAGCTGATTATAAGAAGCTTGATACACATCCCTGATCACACAACCTAAACTCTTACAAACGATTGATCTACTTAGCCATAGCCATACCAGGAATCTCGGTAACCCCTACGCAATGATTAGTCAGACAAGTGTAGGCATGTTGTGATTTGAAGGCGCATTTGCAGGGGCAGGTAACTTACACCCATCGAAGTCTTCGTTGACGGTTCTCGACTTGATACACTTCATCGCAGACTCGGAAGATTGGGTTTCCAGTTGACCACAGACAGCGCCGTTACAGCGGGCATCCATAGCGCGCTGTAGAGCGTCGCCTTTCCACCCGAAAACGTAGTCTCCGTGTTGGGAGAAACCCGATCTGAGCATCACGATTAGAGTTCATCACCCCTAATGAAGGGCCCTCGATGAAGAGACTTACTCATCACCAGTGCTCCATACGAATGGCTGCGAGCCATCCTCAGGCCACAATGCCTTATCATTGAAGATTCGAGTCTAAGGTGCGCAAAGTCAGCGGATGGATATCATCTTATGCTTGCATCGTGCCGAGCTAAACTCATAAAAATCCCAGCGACCTCTGTAACTCCGGTATCACAACAAAGAAGAGAAGCTGATGGTACTCACATCCCACATAACCTCGTACATCACTTGGGGTATCTTAACAGGATGACTCGCCGGGCAAGAGCCATACGCGCCGACGCCCACAGCGGATCCTGAGACGGGGTAGGCGACGTGGCTCATGTGGTCCACGCTGTCCGTGTTCTTGCCGTCCCAGCAGGTCGGGAACGTGATGACGGAACGGATGCCGCCGTCGCACATCTTGGTCGGAAGAGACTGGCTGTCCGGGGCGCCACAGTTGATGTTGCTGTTGTCTCCCGTCTTCGGCATGCAACGGTGGCACACCTTGCGGGCACTCGCCACCTGCGCACGAGCCGTAGCGTCGCCGACGAGCATGCGGAAGCCGGGCGTGAACGCCTTGACCTTCTCGTTTGCAGTAGGCGACGGGATGTAGTACACTGTAATACCGCCGTCAGCGCGCAGCCCCTCGCTCACGAACTGCGGCACGCGTCTGTAGGTGCCGTTGCGGGCGCGGAAATACAGCACCGCGGTCCAGTAGTTCGAAAAGTCCTCCGAGAAGGTGCAGCTGGTGCACGTCGAGGACGCGGGCAGATCGTGCGACGTGGGGTCCATCGACGCGTTGAACGAGTTGCCTCCGACGATCTGGTGCAGATGGGGCGATGGCACGACGCCCGGGTTCACCAGGGGGTCCAGACGGTCGACGACGAGCTGCGAGCATTGGAACCGCATCATCGGCATCGCTTGGCCGTAGCCGCGCTCCACGAGGAGCGCTAGGGCGAGGGCTTTCCACTGCATCTTGGGCGATTTTCTTTTACCTCACTTTTACTATTGTTTGGCGAGAATCGCAAGTTTGGTGTGGGAAAGGCCGGATAACGTACGAGTGCCCAGGTCATAAGTCCTAAATACGTAGCATGGCCTTCGCATGGCCTTCGCATTGCCTTCTAGACGGGAGCCAGACGGCTCTTCACATAAGCCGTTGTATGATGGTATCTTTATCTTTTAATGTCCGATTGCTTAGATTAAAATACTTTAGGCGGAACTGGGTATTAGCACCTTGAGTGCGGCCGCTGACCCCCTCGCCCTCACGCCTCCAATTATCATCTTGCCAATCGCTGATGGACAGCAAGGAAGTATATAGATTGGCATATGCAGTTGAATACGCGACCTTTTTCTGTGTGGTTGGAGTGGCAATGCTCTAGTCGATCATGGCCCATACGGCATATTACAAGTGACATGAGTATCTTCGTGGCTCGGCATTTTAGCCATCACAGTGGTCTTCGGACTACCTACTAGCCTGTACCCCTCTGGTCTCTATCGCCCTTAATAATTACTAATTAAAAAACGATAATAACTTTAACATGTGTTAGTATTTCTTTACTGTTGTCTGCTTTTTGATAAAAGAGATATCACGTTGAGTTTGGATTATCAGACCTGCATGTCATTGAAATCACATCAGCATCTTCAGACGCATTATATGGTGGAAACAAATGTTACGATATGTATTACAAACAAACTTTTATGAAAAAAGGAGATTCATTTGCAGTCTAAGCGTTCACAGAGTACTTACACCGGACTTAATTGAAGCCCCGATCCGTTCGTCTAATCGCTCATGGCGAAACGCCTCACCACCCCGAGCCGGCTTCGTCATGTGACTCACCTGCTTCCCCAATAGTGCCCATGAATTGTCCTTCATAGAAGCCGTCCTCGGCTTTAGTAACGTCCTCGCCCAATGCTTCCTGAATGGCGTTGAGTTCTTCTTGAAGGATTGCTTCAAGGTCAGGTGTGCGACAGCCCTCTGTTACGGCATCATCGAGCATCCTTGCTTCGTCTAAAACCACTAGCCACTCCTCCAACAGTGAATTGTATGGGTCTTCGCCTAATGTCTTGGTTTGTTGTAGGTTGGTCTGGTCTGCCAAAAATTCGGGCGTCTGTGGCCTACTGGGGATTGCATCTTCATTTGGCGTGAACAGGCTTTCTTGCATGACCTCTTCCCCATGGTGCTCAGGGCAGTATTGAAAGAGAACCAAGCCACTTAGGTCCCAGGTTTTCCAACAATGACCATCGCAAAAAAGGTCAGTGGATACTGGTTCTAGGCAGATAGGGCAACACATTTCGACTTGCTATTAACCTACCTTAGACACCTGTCGTAGAGAACAGTTGGGCCGAATAGTATGTAAACTGAGTAGGCTAAGATGGTAACTTGGTTGAGGAGTAGAGGATGCTTGAAGAAAGTTGATAGTGGGCACGGCTGCGTGGTATTTAAATGTTATTAGCACAAGGGCTTCTGGTTTGATCCATGTATACCCTTTTGTTGTCACTCAAGTTGTCTTCGAAGACTATAGATCAATGAAACTAGCTTATAAGCTTCCTGCTACTCCAAGTGACAAGGAGCCTTTGTATGAAATAGGAACGGGATGGAATTTTCAATGGAGTTGGTTTCAAATAGCAATGTTATTGATAGAATAAATTTGATTGTCTAAGAATAAAGTAACTATTCAACCATATTCCTCGAGGCATAAGAGCTACTACATACACATCATAATTTTGAAAATAGCAGTTCAGGCCGTATCAAACGGCTCAAGGCATTAGCTAAAAGGGGACGTGTTGCCTTAAAGGGCCGGGGCTTTAAATTACCACGCATGCACTTGTCGAAAAACTGAAGAAACTCTTGATGATTATTAAACTAGGATAATCAGTAGATTCTACCTAGCCATTGACCCTAGCACTACACAGGTAGCCAAAGCTACGGGAAAGTTCAAAATAGGCCGCTATCGCTGCCGTCACTTCTACCTGTCCTATTGTGTACATTCGTGAAGGAGATGGGGAGAATGAAATAGAGGATACTGGCCGAAATAACTAAGAGACATGGTATCATTCGTCGTCGTTATACATATACTTCTACAAACAAATGTTTACTGCACAGAACCCTGCCCCTGGACCCCTAACTTCACCTCACCTGCTTATCTCACTCCGAGTCCGCATGCTCTGCGTCGGTCTCGAGAAATTCGAAGGTTTTCTCTTGGGGCCTTGAACTCCCGTCCCTGATCCCGCCCCCATCCCCTTCTGCGCCCGCTGCGCATTCCGCAACAGCGCGACGGGATCCGGCTTACTGGCTGTCTGCTCCTCCGCGTCCTCCTTTTCATCTTCAACGGAAGGGGGCTGGTACGCCGGGTTCCGCACGACGGTGATAGGCTGCCGCACGGCGATCTCTGGCTGGGCGGCGTAGCGCACCGTTGATAGGTTCGAGCGTGCAGCGCTACTAGCTATACTCGTGCTTGCTGCTGCGGGGCGGAGAGAAGAGCGGTTCTTCTGTTTTGATCTGTTGGGACTGGTGCTTTTCTTAGGCGTAGCTGATTGTTTCGGTGTGGGTGGCGATGATGATCTTGATGATGATGGCGATATTGGTTTTGCTGCTGGTGGGACCTGTGGCTCTGTAATAGATGATGTAGCTGTGGAATCTTCGGTGATGCGTGGCACGCCGACCTCCTCTGCGACGTTGTTCCATTCCGCACGCCACCCGCCCGGGAAATATGCCGGCTGCGGTACCGCCTGAGCTGGTGTGGGTCCCAATTCCTTTGGGACCGGCGGGATTGGTGACGACGGGATGAGGTTTACTTTCGGAAGGATAGGGACTATTTTTTCGGTGACTGGTCCTATCTTTTCATTGCATCTAGCGGCCCATATCTCCTCTGTCGCCAACGTCACTACCGATCCCCTCTGGCTACCTTTCCGCTTGAGCGAGCTCCGTCGGGATACGCTCATGTCAGTTGCGATATCGTCTGTGTACTCGCTTACTCGGCGTGTCAAGAGCGAAGGGCTGGATATTGCGGCAGTTGCGAAAGGTGTAGAATTCCTCTCAATCGTGACGGAAATGATGAGGAAAGCCGGGCTATTGCACATGTAAGCCAAGTTCAACGTGGGCAAGGTACTTGAGATAACAGGGAGGGAATTTTCTCACATGGCGCCAATGCAGATCAGCAAGTTCAAGATAGGTACCTTTCCTAAAAATCCTTCAAGAGGGATAGCTCGAGCGATCAAGACGGCCGTCGCAACTAACGCCGTAATCCAGACAACGATGCCAAGCCTAGCAAAGAGCAGCGCGCTCGCATGTAAATAGTTGCCGTAGATCTGGGGCGGCCCGGGGCCTTCTCTCTTGTAGTCCCTCCGGGCGCCTCTGATATGCAAGCAGATGTAAATCAACGACATGATCCCGGCGAACAGGATGAGATCGCGGGAGAGACAGACGGCTTCTATCGCCGCTACCTTAGCCATGAGGACGAATGCCAAAGCGATACCGCTCGCCGAAGACAGGAAGAGGATAATAAGCGCGCCAAGAATGACCGAGGGCCGCCTTCTCTTCCTTCCCGCATTGTATTGTTCGAGGGACTCGTATAGTAGCTGTGCGTGAGCCTCGCTCGATGAGGTAGACGCGGATCTCGATTCATTGTCGTGAGCCATAGACTCGGCGCCGGCAGGACCGACCGGCGGCTAAACAGTTATGAGGAATAGAGGGGTTGTGCAAAACGGACTCATGTCCGTATAGACAGGGGAGATGCTATGGAAATAGATGATGAGGGGGAAAAAGAAAGAAGGAAAGAAATAAGAAAAGAAAGCATGATAGCATCACAAAAGTCATAAAGCCATCTCATCTACCCTGCCGGAAGCAGAGAGGCAGGGCATGGCGGGCAGAGGCATATCTTGATGCTGGCCATGGTGTGGAATGAGGTTCGTGGCGAGGAGGCTGGGATGATTTATGGAAGCGAGCACACTTAAATCTTCGTGGGGAGTGTGCCGTAACGGGTATTGTACGAGCCTCTGGTATAAGCTCAACTTTGTAGCGCTTGATGGCTGGTGTAATTGGCCCAAGAGTGTTGGTTTTGAATCTTGCCAATTATAAGAAAAGCCTTATGAACGCTTGAAGTTATGCTGCAGTCTTCGTTTCAGTGCCTGTCAGGATGATTGACACGAGGTGCTACATTCCAGCCTGGGGCTGTAACTAGTCGGTATCGCATAACCGAACCGCTGGAATGACGGATTGCCCACAATCTCTCATGTCTCATAACTTGGGAACGAATATTGCCGCTGTCTGAGTGGATGGGCAGATGGCCCGGCCACGAATCGGCTGTTTAGCTCCCCATAATGCCCGCACACTTCATTGATGAGTATTTCAAACTACGAAGAACATCCTCATATAGGGAATGTGTTCGGTTTATATTGTAGCTCGTATGGGTTCTGCTACTCAAGTAAAGCCCGATGTATATTTAACAACGAAGTGTCCAAACCATCAACTCCAACGCCTGCTTGCTAATGTTATCTTATCCAGTGAATAATCTAGTGCCTATTTGTACATCCGGCCCTGTGGCCTCGCCAAGAAACGTGGCTTAACGAGCGCAAATCCTTATACATTGGAATGAGGAAAAAAGATCCCTGCAAATTGCTTATCGAAGCATGTACGACAAGTCTGGCAAACGTTGAAGAATCTTTTGTACGATTATGTCGTCTTGGCTTCCGCTCTTCGACTGATTGCTCGGAATGGGAGCAGCGGCCGCCGCGGCCGAAGCTTCGTCAACTGCTGTTCGGCTAACTACTGCATTGTGGCTAGGAGTATCGCATCCGCTTATAGATCCATGGCTTAGGGCCTTGGGAGGGTGTCGGTTTGGTGGCTGTGTTGTCTTGTCAAGTGCTGAAATGTCAGAAAATAGCAACGCATCCGATGGTGGCGGTTGTGTGGTCTGGAGGACGGGTAGTGTCGGCTGCTCAGATTGGCCAGCACCAGATGTCGGTAGCAAAAGTTGAGGTGTTGATCCGTGATTCTCAGTGGGTATCGTGGGAAAAGGAAGAGTAGAAACGCTAGGGTCGATACGCACTTCAGCGGCGCGTGGAGAGGAAATCATTTCACCCCAATCGTCGTCGTCCTCTTCAATGGATGTGGTCTGAATAGGTGCCGGACGATGGCCCTGAACTGGGACAGATGTAGGATATGGGCTCTGGGTAATGTGAGAAAAAGTGGTTGGTAGAGTATCTTTTGGAGCCTCAGAATTCCAGCCGAAAGTAGGAACCGGCACAACCGGCTGATTGGCCGATTGTAGTTCTGTAGCGAGTGAAATCCCAGTTGAGTTCCTGTATGGGCGTTGCTCCGCCAATGTAGTTTTTATGACGTTGTTCGCGGGAATAGACGTCGTTCGTATATGTTTTGCCACTGGTTTCCTACGTTGGAAGACCTCGTCTAGTCCTACAGGTGCGGCATCAGAATCCCAGTCAAAAAAGCCTGTTCGCTTAGTGCCCCCTAACGTAGCTTTTCCTGCATACGAGTCCTGCTCCATCCACCGTCGAACGATCTTGATGGTATCGTCATGCAACTGAGACGTCGGCCAAGTTACCCTGTGATAATTTTCATCGTCTCCAGAATTGTGTTTGCGCATAGAGCCATACCGAGAAACACGATACCAGGCTTTGCGTTCAGAGATCGTCGTAAAACTATCGTTGATAATGTGGTCTGATATTTCCCAGTCCTCCGTAGAGCTATCTGGAACAGAATCTGGAAGGTTGGAGAACAGTTTATCCATAGAAGCCAGGTGTGTATCGAATCTTATATGTCGAAATCGATTGAGCATATTTTGGGGTTCAACAGACGCGTTTTCGGCGACGGCTATGTGGCCCTTCTCTTCCTTGTCTCTAAGCTCCCAAGAGGCAGCACCTTTGAGCTCGGTCTTGGATGCCGGAGATTCCAGGGAAGGAGGAGCTTGGTCATATGACTGGGTGGCTTTATCATCGTTGGCTAATGCATCTTCAAAATCTCCAAACCCAGCCCCATCGTCGTCGTAGTCTTCATCGTCATCGTCAACTTCACTGTGCTCCGATGATTTCTCACGGCTTGCGGTTCGGGACGTTTCCCGTCGGCTAGGAGCCGGCGGTTCCTCTGACGCGGCCCTAGCCAGACCATCATATACGCCCACCAACTCTTGCACTTTTCCCGAAGCCTTCCGCGAATTGTTCTGCATCCGAGCGCCTCGTTCCTCGTCTATGGAGGTGATTGGGGAATCCTGGCGCTCAGGCCCATCGCGGCTATCGATCGTGCAGGCTGATGACGGCCTAGATGGGATATCGTAAACGGCTGGTGCTAGTTTTGATCCAGTCTCCGTATGCTCGTCGACTAAATCATGGCAAGTCTTTGAGCGACTGCTCTCTCCAGTAGGTCTGGCTCCCTCTGAAGCAAATCCTTCTTCAGCCGGAAGTTCCCCATTATTCTTGTCTTCCTCTAATCCACTTTCTATATTTAATTGGTCTGCCTGAGAAGACTCTTCCACTTGCCCGGCCTCAATCGTAGGGATGACGCTACTAGTTATTTTGAGGGAATTTGGCAACTCAGCGTCGGATCTGTTGGCTAATGAGAATTCTGTGGCCCAAGGGTCTGGCGAATGGTGTCGTAGTATGGAGGGTGTTCGTGATCGGGGATTTGCTATGAAAACCGGGGATGCCGCGGCGTTCTCGGGCCAGGCCAGAGTTTCTTTGCTCGGACTGCTAAGCCTGGGGCTTAGGCGAGGGGTTTGTATGCCTGCCTCCGCCCAGGTACTCCATTCGTTCTGGCTGTCCGTGCCATCCGCTCGGTCTCCCGTTTTCCGGACACCGAAGCCGTCGTCATGATCGGACCAAGGCGACTGGGCGGACAGACCCGCCGCGTTGCTGAAGAAGGCTTTGGGTGGCGGGCTCAGAAAGATATTCGCTCGAGACGACGAGGAGGGGTCATTGTCGGAGGGCGCATCGGTCGACGCCCAAGGCGAGCCCCAAGGATCGTCCATATCTCCCCTCAATCGCTCTCATCATTGAACACGGCAAAGCCCGAAACCCCCGGATGTGCCGCGCGATCGGGATGCTATATCAAAAAACTTGTAATTGATGGACGTCGCATCATTAGAACGGCCGACTTGATTGGTACAGGCGTTGCAACTCTGGTACACCGAGATATTTGATGGGCAGGCAGTTTCAAACGCGGTCAATTGAACAGATTCGACATTGGCTGGGGCGTCCTGTCCAGGGGCACGTTTACTGTTATCGATTCCATTTGAAGCAATGCGACCGTCAACAAGGATGCTTGGCAAGAAGCAGCCACTGCATGTGGGGAAGTACTGATACCCAGTCCCTGAGTGTCTAAGTAAGTCGCACTGTCTAATAGGTGTCGGTTCTTGCTAGTCTAATCGACGGTATCAAACACTAAACCGAACTGTCCTATTGTATCTATACTACATCAGGCCCACCCTGCGAGTTTGATGCATCTGGTACAGTTATACTGCACTGCAGCACCACTGCAGGACGGTAAATACAGAACAACTGCGTCATAGGCATATTATAGGCGGGTACCTCTATGTAAGTAGGAGGTAGGTACTGTTCGGAGGGGTCCTAGTGGTGGGTTGAGACGTCGTTTTTCTGCTGATAAATGCGCCTCCGATTCAGGCACGCCCATCTCATGTTGCTTCGAGTGGAAAACAAAAGAATATTACTCGTCGTCTAACGCGGTCCTCTTCTTTTTACCCTCTATCTCTTTCTCTCTCAGTTTCTTCGACCTCGAGACTCGTAACAACGTTGTACGGGCAGATCTAGCCAGAAGCAAAATGTCGCTTGCAAGGATAAAACATATTGTTTTAGTACGTTCCCCCCCTAACCTTTCAATCCGCACCAACATGACTAGGCATAGCATAGCATCTCACATGCCTCCTCTAGGTTCTATCGGGGAAGGGAGGTGTTGGCAAATCTTCCGTCACTACGCAGCTAGCCCTTTCGTTGTCGCTTGCCGGCCATTCTGTCGGTGTTCTCGATGTCGACCTCACGGGACCTTCGATGCCTCGCATGTTTAATATCGAAGATGCGAAAGTAACACAAGCCCCAGGCGGTTGGCTCCCAGTCCCTGTTCACGCGGCAGATCCGGAAAAGGGTGTAGGCGAGCTACGCTGCATGAGCCTGGGCTTCCTGCTACGGGCAAGGGGAGATGCTGTCGTCTGGCGAGGACCCAAAAAGACCGCCATGATCCGACAGTTCCTCTCGGATGTGCTGTGGGGTGAAATGGATTATCTCCTCATTGACACGCCACCGGGGACGTCGGATGAGCATATCTCTCTTGCGGAAACATTGTTGAAAGAGACACGGCCGGGCCAGGTTGCTGGCGCGGTCGTGGTCACCACTCCTCAAGCTGTAGCCACGGCAGACGTCAGGAAAGAGTTGAATTTTTGCGTAAAAACTAGCATCGCCGTGCTTGGCGTCGTCGAAAACATGGCCGGCTTTGTCTGCCCGAACTGCGCCGAGTGCACGGATATTTTCGGCAAAGGAGGCGGACAGGTGATGGCGAACGACTTTAAAGTGCAGTTCCTTGGCAGGGTTCCTATCGATCCACAGTTTGTTATGCTCATTGAAACCGGACGAAAGCCAGAATATCCACAGGGGACAGTTATCAACGGCATAGACTTTTCCAGAGCCCTGCAGAACGGTGACGGTAGCCCCACCGGTGAAGTGACCAAAGAAGCGAGTTTGTTGGCGGAGAAATATCGAGGCTGCTCGCTTGAGCCCGTCTTCCGAAAGATAACGCAAGATATCGTGACTGCTGTTGGATGATTACCAACGTCATTTGAATCAGCCTAATCGCTTATCAGGAGCCGATGCGACATAAGACTGGCAAAGCCGAAATGCCCTGGAGACAGAGCCCAAGCCCAAGACCAAGCCTAAGCGGAGCACATATCGAGCGAAGTGCATTCATGAAAGCGATGCAATGCAGGCGCATGTCCCTCGAGCCCATCAAACGCACCAGGGTGGTCAGATTGTGTTAAAGAAAGAGATACGACAATGAGCATGTAGATACCCGCAAGCCATCACGTACAGACACAGCGACAATCTCGAGGATATCTTGTTTGCTGCTGCTTGTCCTGTCTCACCACTGTGCCATTTCCCACAACTCTTGATATCGGCTGTGGCCCAATGGGGCAGCCGGCACTGTGCTATGGCAGAAAGATTAGGCGGTGGTCATGATCATCTGCGGTCGCATTGGCGGTAAGCTCGATGTACAGATCAGATGCGAGAAGGGGGTCACATACATACAATGCTGGACTGCTTCTCCGACTCGGACCGGACTGGGCAAAATGATTCTAGGTACTACATTCGCCAATTAGATGCTCCGGGTGCCTTTTCGGGCCTACTCTTGGGCATTCGTACGAGACGGACAATGCAACGCTGAACTTGCTCAGCTCGTCCGAGGCCAGCCACCAATTCCAGGACCGCACCTACACCTACGTTTGATGCGGACGGCGCCACAGATCTTGACTAGATCTACCGGGACAGATAAGGGAGACAGACTCTAATGCCATACGGGAATTCACTTTGCATCATCTTATTGACTTCCCACAGCAATTGGCCTTGAAATTGCGTCAAAGGCCAAAGGCTCGGATGTTACCTAAAGAAAGGCTGTCTGACGTGTGAAAATGGGAGAGTACCTACTATACAGCACTAAGATGCCTCCAAACCTCCAATCTAATATAACGGAGACAGACCGACTGCCTGCACATGCAAGCTTGATCATCTTCTGACCAACGGGAGTTTTAAGGTTACCTTAGCAACATACGCGCAGAGAGGTAGTAGGCATGGTACTTAGAATACCTGGGCATCTACTTAGGCCTGCCTCTAGGCTATCTACCTACTGCTGGATGATCACCCAGGACTACCTACCTTAGTACCCAGACTAGCTAGGAGAGGTTATCTCTAGTGTAAGCGTCCCGCTTTTCCCACCCCTCATTCGCCCAACTAGAGAGACGACCTAGGTATGTAGATAGCGACTTCGGGACTAAACCTGGAAAGAGTGACCTCACACCCAACTTTTTTTTTGGCTGCTCCCCCCTCATACTGCCCTCACATGAAAAAAAGAGCGGTCTCATTGCCACCACACAGTTCCCTCACTGGATAGATCTGGGTCGGTACCTGGGTCGACGCTAATATTGGGATCCACCATTGGCTTTACCAACTTCGCTTTTGTCCGAAACCAGACCCAGAAAAAAAAAACCTAAGTTTCCCACAAGTTCTCGCACAAGACTTTCGCCAGTCTGTCTGTCTCTGTCTGTCTTTCTGCCTACTTGGATCTTCCCATTGACAGCCAAACCATCTACCCGGTAGCTCACCGTCCTGACGGGTTTGTGGTCACACGACACAACAACAACAACAGTAACAACAATCGCAATACACGTACTAGTCCAATCACCGCAGCAATCTCGGGTACTTCCCGACTTCAATGCTATTGTGCAGCAAACAGACTTCGTCCCGCCATTGAACACAATAGGCGCATGACTGCTTGTTATCCGTAACAGCAGTACATTCGAACCCCCTCTCCCTCGACGTCCGGGTGGTTTTTCCATGAACCCCGTCGAACTACTTCGCTTCCTCTCCAAGCCCGCAAAGTACACATACTCCTGCTTACTTTCTCCCTCTGTTTCTTCGCCACATCCATAGAGAGCATTCCGCTAACCAACACGTCGTCCGCAACAGGCCCAGATAACACTCGCTTCTACCGAGTCCAACAAGCCTGAAGCATAAGCATCGTGCTCGTCGATCCCTCGCCCAAACCCTTCTCCTCCCACTACCCGACCAAACTGCAGATATCCTCGTCTGCTAGGTCCGATACTCTTCCATAGGTATCGGTTTCTGCCAGAACGAGGCCAACCTACCTGTTCACCATTCCTTGGCCAAAGGACTTCTTGCTCCCCCTCCGCGGCCGACCCCCCTAACGTCCACTTCGTGAGACGTTGAAACCACCAAATTTTGACATTGTAGCTGGCTTCCGCCAGCACTCGTCGCTCCCCACCACCCTGTGGGCCTACTCTCTCAAACGAACGCCGCAAGGTTCGTTTGGGTGGCAGTCAGTGCTCCGCAGTAGCTTCGCCAGCAGTCCCTCTGCAAGCATATAGCTTGACGTCAACGCGCCCTTGCTAGCAACGCACCCGCCCCGGCCCTCGCCAGCCCAAGCAGGCTTCACGGAGATGGTGAACCTCAATATCCCTACCAACTACACGTTTTCGCCGTCCGAGGGTACGCCCCATTTGACGATCAATCATGATGTTGCTGCAGATCTAGACTCCAGCAATGCCTTCGAAGGTAAGTTCTGACCTCCTTCAAGTCTTACTACCGGGTTCCCAGCTCACCAGTTGATTTCGCTACAGGCCCAGAGAAGCTGCTTGAGGTTTGGTTTGCTCCTAACCCCAACTGCTTACCTCCAGGCGCCAAGCCCAATGGTCTGAAGGCAGTTCCGAGCGAGACCTGGGTTGGTATGCTTGACATGGTCAATTGCAAGATTCTATCTGTGCTTGAAGCCGAACATGTGGATGCCTATCTTCTATCTGAATCGAGCATGTTTGTCTTCCCCCACAAGCTTATCTTGAAGACATGCGGGACTACCACCCTGCTCCTAGGCCTCCGCAGGCTTCTGCGCATCGCCGCCGAGCACGCTGGATTCCCCTTTTACAATACCAAGTCTCTAGACGATATCCACACTGCTGCGTCGCCCTACCGTGTCTTTTATTCTAGGAAGAATTTCCTCTTCCCTGATAAGCAGCGTGGGCCTCACAGGAGCTGGAAAGAGGAAGTCAAGTATCTGGATGATATGTTCGAAGGCGGCAGTGCCTACATGGTTGGCAAAATGAACGGCGACCATTGGTACTTGTACATGACTTCGCCCGATACTGCTGTCAGCCCTCCTCGAACACCCGATGAGAACAAAAAGGCAGCATGTCAACCCACCTCGTCTAAAATACCCACCAATGTGACCTCTATCTTCCAAGGAGCGCTTGGGAGTAACGACGAAACTCTTGAGATTTTGATGACGGATCTAGACCCTGAGAATGCGAAGCAGTTCTATCTGGAGCACGCGAGTGCGGTCGCGAGCAACAGGCTCTATTCGCAGGCTCAGGAGGCCCGCAAGATTGCAATCGGGAGCCTTGGGGATTTGTCGGAAAGCGTTATTACCCTTAATACAAATAGCACCGTAGGAAGCGTTTGCGAGGATGCCTTGGATGTATTTGACAACGGCAGCGACTCCGACTTGCATAGCTCTTATACCCCGGTATCTGAGCAAATCGACATGGATTGCATGACAACTGAAGGTCATGCGCTAGGAACAGTAGTCTCGGACGCTTGTGGCCTCTCGGAAGTGTATCCCACCTCCAAATACCCAGACGCACGAGTGGACGCCTATCTCTTCTCCCCATGCGGCTTCTCTGCAAACGGTATTGTTCCCGCTCCCCAGAATCAAGACGATAGCGATTCCGCGAAGTCGACTCATTACTTCACCGTTCATGTCACACCTGAGCCGATTTGCTCGTTCGCTTCGTTTGAGACCAACGTTCCTGGTGGTCAGAATGGGCGTGAGACATTTGAGATTGTCGAACACGTCGTGAGCATTTTCAAGCCCGGCCGTTTCAGTGTCACTCTATTTGAAGCCAAATCCGGCCATGAGCATGATGGCGAGGAGATGCCTACAGGCCTTGTTCGCAACAAGCGCATAGAGAAGATTCCGGGCTACCGACGAATGGATCGCATTGTCCATGACTTCGATGACTATGAACTAATTTTCCGATTCTACGAACGAGAGGACTGGACCGGTGGTAACAGTATCCGAGTTGGGGAGGATATGTAGGGCAAACTCCCAAATCGAATTATTATGATTCAACCTTGACTTATCGTCTCTCGTTCAATCACGGCATTTCAGCGACAGTATTTTGACGCCCCCCAATATAGGGGATTGTGCAGGATATCCTAGCACGAGAGGCCAACGGAAATTGGACTATGTTCCCCCGCGGCGCAGCACTTACTTTCGATAGCACTCGTTCACTTATAATTTTATATTACTGTCACACTAATGACCATCTTGTTAAACGTGAACATCCTTGAGTAGTTGAACATCGCCTCATATGTCTCGAAATCTCCTCGTGTCAGGCTATCTTGTAACCCAGGGGCTTCGCTAACCCATGCACCATAGTTCCAAGATCGGTGCCTGAAGAGTCAATCTGATGTCTCGCCTTCTTCGTTAGACAACGGATTTGCAGCTAGAGGCTTTACGCCATTCAAAAGTATCGTCACGATAGTGCCAAATATCATGATATACGGATTGGGGGAAACGTTAAGTGAATTAGACTAGCTGATGTCTACCATTCGTACCAATAAATTCAAACCAAGACGAATCACAGCGATTGATCTTGGACCTTGGCGATGCAAGTGACGCACAAATTGTCGTTCTTGCAGCGTAGCATTGTCTATCGGCGTTGCCCAAGTCGGCCCATCAGTCGGCCACAGTGATTCAGTGTAATTGAGACAGCAACTTTCGATCGTAGGACGTCAACTTCGAGGGCTTGGGAATACATACAATACGGGCCGCTTGTCCAACTACATGAAGAGAGTTGGCTTCCCATGAAGCTATCGAGTTTATCTAGATTGCAGTCCCATACTCCTAATAGAAGATTCATCACCTTCTATTTATTGAGGCGTCCCTTTAATACTTACTTCACTTCAATTCGACTCTAGTCTAAGATATATATATTCCTCTCTCGATACGGCCTAACGTTACTAGACGCAAGGCTATGAACCTAAAGACCTATCTCGTCGGGCTCGCCGGGGCAGCAGCGGCCGGATTCACCTTGGCCTTCGCAGCCATTGTGCAGCCCAGGCAAGAAAACGAAGACTTGATGGATCTCTATCTCTGTTCCAATCCAGACTTCAACCACGACTGTGCCGGCTGCGCCTGCGAAGAGCTGGCGAACGTGTCAACCTCGGGAGGCTATGGGGGTCCACCTTGCTGTATGTTATAATATCTCTATTAATCTTTCTCATGCCTCACCACCGGTTTTCCTTATTATCATGAACCTCTGCGACCGACTCTTCCTACATACAAAGCTCAACTCAGGCTTCAACGTGGAACATACTTAGCTGACTAGTACGCCTCCCGCGGCGATAGACCCTCTCCCCTACGCCCTACGCGTCGGCAACCCCCAGGGCGTGTCGTCTGCACGCTCCTACTCGAGGTGGAACTGCACGCTGTTTGCGTAAGTCATCACGCGACTCCTATTATGACTCCCATCAGCCCCCTTACTACATACATCAAACATAAAAACGTCACCCTCAGTCATTTATAAGAGTCCTATCCGAAACACAGCCCCTTTTACGTAATCTCACGCATGCTTTTCGCTAACCTTAGGTTGCCCATCAGCAATGAGGATTGCAACGGCACCTTGCCAGGTAGCAGCTTGAACATTCCTCCCGGCCCACCGGGATTGCCCTCGCTGGGCGCTTTCGACGACAGGGCTGTGACTTACCAATGCTATGCCATTCTTTAAGCTAGCTGCTCTGGTCGCTAAGGGGGCATAGCCCACAGCCAAGGTTAGTTGGAAGTCGTCGCTGTCATGTGAAAGCGATGGGCGTGGCTCTTAGTCTTATGGCGTTGCGTGATTTTGAAGCTTGGGTAATAGAGAAGTTGCCTGTAAAGCTGGAGGTTTGAGGCTTGAGGTTGAAACTTGGGACGTTATGCTTGGAGGTAGATCACCCGAGTTGATTACTAGTTCGTAATAGTAACAGATGGTATTCTGCATTCCAGCAAGTCTCCTTCCCTCTTGTCGCTTTTAGCTCGTTTGTTGCCTCTTGAATGGTGTCATTATGGAGAAATGGGAGAGAATCAGTCGACTTAGATGCCATACCAACCAGCATACTCCGGCTTCTCTCACGATTATCTATATCAGACTAGAAGCGTAGCTCAGCATCTAGTAGGAAACACTTAACGTGATCGTAGCCCCCATCTTCCTCTATAACTTTGTCGTTAATCCAATCATAACTTAAGTATAACGTCATTACCCCTTAGGCGTACGGCCGCGGAGTGCCTTATACACTATTAATCCTGCTGATAGATTAACTGTGTCGTTTTTTTTCTGTCACACGTACAATAATCAAAAGCAATATAGGGGCGAAAGAATGTGTAATTGTTTCTTTTGGGGTTAAAGCCAGCCCTTTTTACAGACAAGGCAGCAATAAATACTCGTTTGTGGTTAAATGTATCCTGATCTAAAGCTACATTTCGGACTCGATGGCAGAAAACTCAATTGTTTGACTGCGTTGGTAGGGGGTTGCAGTACCCGAAGACGTTATCAGGGTCCCATTTCTTCTTCAATTCGATGAGCCGGGGCAACTTATGTTGACCAAACTTTTGCTCAGGCGTTTCGTCTCCATACGCGTAGCTCACGTATACCGACAGATCCGGGTACCCAGAAGTGGCGAAGAGATCAGCGCGCAGTTCTTTCGCGAAGGCGTTTGCAGTCTCGCCAAACTGATTGTCTAGGCCCTTCCACCTCATCTGGAGCATTCTGGAGGCGTGACTGCTGTTAGCATGTTACGGGGTCTTGCGGGTCAGGCTGGGGCGACTGCGTATGCCGAAGGTGAGAAAAGCGGCGCATTCGAATGCTTACATATTTCCCCTGGCATTCCTCCATGGGTACGCCGTCCTATCATCCGGCACGGCCAACGCAGCATGGTTCGAGAATGTCTCTATGATTATGGCAGAGCCCTGACTGTCTGAATACTTCTTCGAAAATTCGTCAAACTTGTCAAAGACCAATTCATACGTCTCAACTGCGAATCGCCGAATATTCAGTGTATGGATACTATGCAAACCCTCCGTCGTGTTACACGACATATCAGTGATACCCATGATCACGACACTTGGGACTTGGGTAAATGAAATCGTCTTGGCGGCAAACACGACTGGGCTGACATCGAAGAATGGTGCCAGATCTTTACGCGCTTCTGTTTCGCTGCCCGCGTAGATTAATGTAGCCAAGATGTTTGTCTTTGGTATAGATGTTAGGACAGTATATGTTAATAGGCGAGGACGGAGCCCTAGGCAAAGAGGGGTTGTCTCAACACTCACTTGGTTCGTCTTAGGATCGAAGAATAGAGAGGTAGAAAAGCCAAGCTTCGACGGCATGTTATCACTGAACGTCTGCATCGCCTTGAAGTAGTCTGACTTCTGGCTAGCGCTGTAGATCAGGTCAGCGTAGAAGACCTCTCCATTATTGACGGGTTCAGAGAGCTTGAAGACCGCCGACGTGATGATACCGAAATTAGTTCCCGCGCCCCGTATGGCCCAGAACAAATCCGGGTGCGAGCTCTCTGATACTTCGATTAGATCTCCGCGCGCCGTAACCAGTTTTGCGGACACGAGAGCGTCGATAACCAGGCCGAAAGTGCCTTCCAAGTACCCAATCCCAGCACCTATGCCAGAGCCAATATATCCTGCTCCGTTGCAGGCGCCAGAGGCTATGAAAGCCATCAATTCAAGATGTCATTGGCAGCTGAAATATTTATGGAAGACCTACGAATCTGGTAACCAGCCTCAGAGACGGGCGTGAGCACGTCGCGGATCTGGGCACCGCCGCCGATCGTCACAGTGGAACTCTCCTTATCAATAGTGACATTTTTCAGACGGCTCAGATCAATTGCAAGCCCTTCCTGTAGTTTTTGCAAGGTAGTGCCGAAGTGATGACGGCCTCCCGTAGCAATGAAGGGAATGTTGGCAGCATTCGCGGTTTTGACCTGGGAACGAACGACGCGACACTTAGCAAGGGCTTTCCTACTCGACAGAAAACAAGACAGGCGGTATCCTTACGATAGAAGCTACTTCCTCTTCGCTCGAGGGTGAGACTGCAGCGCAATAGCTCGGCGCTCCGTAAGCATTCCAGCGCGCAGTTGCGTTCGTGAAGTCCGAAGACCCCGGATACTGGATATTGACCCCAGCGGGCCAGCTCACGTTCCGGCACGCCGCCTCGATGGACTGGGCTTTAGTCGACATTACGTTCTAGGTGATGAGGAGGATATTGGCGAGGATTTGTTGTCTCATCTACGGTTATTAGCTATTTCCTAGAAAGTGGGAGAGAAATAAAGGAGGGGTAAATGTGGATTGAAACTATTCTCTATTTGTAGGTTAATATGCCGTTGGGAACTAACTGTTGGCTTTGATCAAAAATGGCAAAGCGACGCCGCACAGCCGCAGAGAGAACACACGGATGTCATGGATTTATCTCCCGGTATCGATCGTATAAGTGGCCGAGGACTCTGATGGTGGGATCTCATATTACAGCCACTCGGATATATAGGGATGTATAAATATAGAACCATTAATCTGTAGTCGTTGCGCTAGTAAGAAACGGATATCTACGAGGCATGCTATCCGCCGGAATGCAACGATGTCGTGGTATTTATTTATAAATAAGCATTACAATTTGCAAAGGAGCATTAACTCGGCTTGCATTTCGC
This sequence comes from Nemania abortiva, assembly GCA_022578505.1. Lineage (NCBI taxonomy): Eukaryota > Fungi > Ascomycota > Sordariomycetes > Xylariales > Xylariaceae > Nemania > Nemania abortiva. The sequence continues at coordinate 4,714 of MU392862.1, read as the reverse complement.
GCTTATATTCTCCCTTATATCACTTTCTGGCTCCTTGTGCATTTCATAGCTTAATTGCGGATGTACTATCACTATGTCAGCACTCCTGGACTCACAAACCCCTTTCCGAAAGCCTTCTCCCCAGCCAAGTTTTCATTTCATGCTTCTGCCATTCGAAATTCGCATTATGATCTACAAGTACGCTGCATATAATTATACCACCGAGGTGGGATTCTGCGGGCCAACGCGAGGCTATATCTATGACAAGCAAGACTTTACGGCCCCGTTAGCTCTACTTCAGACATGCCGACAGATCTCGGAAGAGGCTAGTCCAATCTTCTTCGCTGATGTAGACCTATGCTTTTTCCAAGACTGCGGGAGCGTGTTAGTGGTACGGTCGTGCGGACCTATCGTACCCTCTGCAATCCGGCGACTCCGCCTAGACCTGGACGTCGCCTCGTGTGATCCAGCATTATATCTCCTGCAATGGGTGGTTGGTCAGCCTGAAGGGCTCAGGGTTGTTCATATAAGCTGGACAGATCGCCACATACCAACTATCCGGAACGACGCTTTTGACACACCTCTTATTGGCTTTCTACAACAGCTAGAAGGCTTAGAAGTTCTAATGCTGTCTGGGGATTACGGGAATGATTTCCTACAATGTGCTCAGCGCTCGCTACGAGCAAAAGTAGTCGCTGGTTGACCCTAGTTAGGCTGTCAGGATGCATTAAGGGGCTCAGGGGTTCAGAGATCTAAAGTTAACGTTTGTCATACAATAGCTATTGTGTCAAAGTTGAGCGAGTCTTCTTTATCAATAAGTTTAGTTTTATTAATTAGAGCGATGAGCTCTGGCTGATTCCGTCTATATCTATTTTAGAAGTTTTTAACTGAGGTTACGGATGCATGGAATATCTGGCGTTGAGGTTGCAACTCGATTTTCTTTTCTTTTTATCCTTCAAAAAAAGAGTCTTCTTTAAAAATACTGTCTTCTTAATTTAGCGTTAGACGTTCTGTAACTTCGTGCTTTAGTTTGAAAAGCTTTCGGTCTTATAGTCGACTCTTTCGAGGTAGTTATAAGAATATTTTTAGCTACATACAGCTGTACTTAGTCTGTCCGCTCACTCCAGCGCCTAACATTTCTAATAGAAGAACTAGTAGTAATGTTGCCTGTCACCATATTGAGCTAGCAAAGCACTCTGTACTGAGTGTTCAATCGCATTACTGTACGTAGGCAGTTGCATTCTATCAGGCTTGTATGTCATATTGCGCTGCAGACAGTTTATCTTAGACTATATTGGGACGGTTCATATAGTAACTGAAGGAGGAAGTTCTAGCTGCAGTCATTATGGGGCGTACCTACAATAGTTTCTATCATAGGTATAGTACACGTATAGCCAACTGCAGGCAGTCAAGTGCTCAACTTGACAACGTTCTACCTTTTGTAGTGTTACGGTACCGTGTGCAGTTCTACATCGTGACAGTTTCAAGTTCGCACATTGAAATTATCTGTCTTGGCTTACAATCACAGGCCGTATCTGCTTGAAGTGTTGACACGGCAAGATGACTGGCCCAAAGGACCAGCGTGTTTCAATTCCTGTGACATGCGCGCAAATAGTGACCCAGTACAAGAGGGACAGATGCCATTTAATATTGTCCATCGAATCGCAGTCGGGCCCTACCTCTCTAGTTTCTCTCCCTTGGTCCAAGACATAAAATATCATAAATGGTGGGCCATTGACTGGTATTAAGGGCTTAGTGTTGTCTATATATTGGTTATCATTTTTCTTCCAATGTTCCCGTAATAAAGCGCGGAATAATTGGGTTATTGCTGTATTATATGATTGGAACGGCTCATAGGCGTAGTGCAGTCTCCCGTTTATGATGATATATAGACTGAGTATCTAAGCAATGAGGGAGACTGGGGAGTAACCTTGGAGGTATGCGGTGTTAGAATCTCAAGTAACGCTGGGGTAAACAGAGCCCGACTAGAAGCCCCGTGCGCCCTCAAGAACCTACCTCCTATCGGAGTGATCAGACAACCTGATATAAGGTCACCCCTGTTGACCTGATGTGTCTCGTGCACTCTACATACAAATGGGTTGTAAGGTACTTAACGCCACAACTTTACCTACTATAGCCATACTATTAAATACTACAGCCATAAATATAAAAATAATATGTTTTATATGGCCGGAGGATTTTTTGTGTATACTGAGGAATGAAGTATAAGAAAGCCTACCGTTATAGTTGAAAAATAGGATTTTTAAAAAAAGGGCAAAAAATAAAGCAGTTTAAAATAAGCTAATTATATACCTAGTTAGTTTTAGCTTTTTTTATTAGTTATTATTTATTTTATATTACTTTTAATAAGCTTAAAATAAAAAAAAGCTACTAGTTATTAAAATTTATAAGTATAATTATTTAATATGTTTAATTATTATTTAAAAACAATTATTTATTATTTTTTTAGTTTTTTGTTTTTTTTTTATTAGCTTTAATTTAAATAATAACTTTAATTAAACTAGCTATTAATATAATATATTTTTTATATATAAGTTTATATTTTTTATATTTAGTATATATTTAAAAATTATAGCTATTAATTAATTTTTATAAATATAACTAAAAAACTAATATAATATAATAAAATAATACTAATTTATAAAGCTAAAATATAAAAATATTTTATATATTTATTATAACTTAAACTTTATTAAATTTTTGTTTTTTTTTTTTTTTTATTTTTATAAATAAAAATATATATAAATAGCTTATTTAATATTTTAATAATTAATTAAGTTTAACAAAATAAAATATAATATTTTTATTTTATAAGTTTTAGCTTGTTTATTTATATATATTTTTATTATATAAGTTTTAATTTATATAATAAAAATATATATAAATAATATATAAAACAATTTAAAAATTAATTAAGTTTAATAAACAATTTTTTAATTTAAATAAAATTAAAAAAAGTTTTTAATAAGCTTAAATTGCTATTTTAAATTTTAATAACAATTATAAATTATATATATTTAATAAAAATATAATTATAAAAAATAAAAATTTTTTAAATAAATAACTATATTTATAACTTTTTTTTTTTTTTAATTAAAAACTATAATAAATTAACTTATTTTTTTATAAAAGCTACTTAAACTATAATAATATAATTTTTATTAAATATTATTTTTTTAAAAATTAAAAAACTAAAGCTATTTATTAAATATTATTTTTTTAAAAATTAAAAAATTAAAACTATTAAACTTTAGCTTTTATAATTTTTTAAATATATTTTTTTTTTTAAATTAACTAAAAAACAAACATATAGCTTAAATTATATATAACTTTATAAAGCATTATATATAACAAAAAAAAACTATTATTATATAAATATTATTTATAAATATAAACTTTAAAAATTTTATTTTTTTTAAAATAATTTATAAATTAAAAGCTGCTAATTATATTATTAATATTATAATAAAAGCTAATAAGCTAGCTTTAAAAAATTAAAAACTATATACTATTTTTTTTTTAGCTTATTTTTATATTTATATATATTAGCTTTAAAATAGCAACAAATTTTATTAAATATTAAAAAAGCTTTTTTATTTTTTATAACAACTTTAAAAAAACAAAAATAAAAAAAAAAAACAAAAAGCTAGCTTATAAAAAAAATAAAAAAAAAAGCTAAAATATATACTTGTTTACTTAAGCAAATACTACTTAAAAAATTAAAGCAAACTAAAGTATATATTATAGTTTTTTAACTATATTATTAATAAAAAATATATTAAAAAGTTAATAATTTTAATAAAAATAATTAACTTTTATATTAATAAACTAATATAAATATTAAAATATATTAATATAATTAACTAATAATTATAAAAATAACAGCTATATTAATTTATATAATACTTATATAATTAAATTATATATATATATATATATATATATTTTTTTTTTTTTTTATTTTTTTTTTTTTATATAATTACAAAAAATCCTTTAGCTACAGTAAAATACCTACCTCATAGGTTGTGGCATAGCCTTAGTTTTATAATAAAGCTTTAATAATATAAAATATTATAATATAATTAAGTTTATTTAATTTATAATTAAAAGCGCTATTAAATAAGCTTAATTATATTAATATATATATTATTATTATTAAAATATTTAAGTTTTAAACTTATTAATATGTAATAATATATAAAAATATAAAATATATAACTAAGTTACGCTATTATTAAAAGCATATAAGTCTTTAAGTATTTTATAATTGTTTTATATGTAAGTGTACAAAATATATTAAGTTAATAAAAGTAACCTTATATTAGTTTATTTGTAAACTTTTAATTAATATATTTAATTAATAGTATTGCTTTATAAGTTTATAAATAAACTAATATAAGGTTATTTTTATTAATTTAATATATTTTATATATATATATATAAAAATAATTATAAAATATTTAAGCATTTATGCTTTATTATTTGGTTGTATATTTTATATTTTTATATATTACTATATATTAATAGGTTTAAAACTTAAATATTTTAATAATAATAATATTTATTTTAATATAACTAAGCTTATTTAATAATACTTTTAATTATATATTAAATAAGCTTAATTATATTATATTTTTTTTATATTATAAAATTATTATTATATATATAATATATTTATAGCAATATTTTAATGTTTATAAGTTAATAGTATAAC
>MU392861.1:0-20704 GCA_022578505.1 Nemania abortiva | reverse complement strand
CCTACACTTACCTCTCCCTACACTTACCTCTCCCTACACTTACCTCTCCCTACACTTACCTCTCCCTACACTTACCTCTCCCTACACTTACCTCTCCCTACACTTACCTCTCTTGTCTTGTGCCTCGGTATAGTACAGCAGGTAGGTCTGGATATGCTTAGGCACGTGGTATCCTATACCGTAGTGTCGGGGGCACTATGCTAGGAGTAGATGATGGCTCTTGTTGTTGCGCGGGAGTCTTCTAAGCTACCCTTCTGAGCACCATCTAGTTATATATAGGAACAATCTTCTTTGTCCACATGCTCTGTGATTGCCCTTCTATTATACGTAGCGTCCGAAGAACCAGTCTATTGATCGGTGCCGCTGCTGTCGCCAAATTTCGGCGCTAGGGGTACCGACATTTGTCGTAAAAGAGTTTAAGAAGGACTCAGGAGCTAGGTACCTACACTCCTAACCGCAGTGCAAATGGCGTGCATCACCGGATTACAGGCTTCCGGGTTCGGAATACCCGGATATCGCTGCTCCAGAATCGAGAAACGTCATGTCGTCGACTGTGGGACACCTTCGAAGTGTAATAGAACGGTGTTATTTCTTCGCCCCTTGCAGGAGAACACAATCATTGGTGATGTAGATCAGGCATCTGCTGGTAGGTAAGAGATATGAGATAGATACACCACCGCACCCCCCGCCTGCGACTATATACGAACATAGAGACTTATGCGCAATCACCACTTCCCCGGGAGATTCTCATTCTAGGCTGCCGAACGCGAAATAACTATTCGGGGCCACTACTTCGACAGCCCCAGCCAAAATTTCCCAGGCATTGTTAATCGTAACGTTAGCCATCCCGGAGAATCGATAGTACCATGCAATTCGTATGCATCGCTGCTGTTTCCACGGCAATATCAGATCAGACTTCGCTTTCTCATAACTCATCTCGTTCGTCGGGGTAATTAAATACTCACCTCTAGTAGTAGATGTGGCTATGTAATCCTAGTAGTTTGTGAATCGTTGACTTGCTCGGCGGCCTGATCGTCCAACAATAATGGGACGCCGGGTCCCGTATCAATAAGTTCTAGAGGACGCTGATATCCGCCGATTTCTAGATTGTGCCTCTCCGGGCCAATTTCTAGGATCATGCGTACCGAGAGAGTTCGCAAAGCTGTACATCTTGGAGATGCTGGCTGGGGAGATGGCGTCAGGAAAGCCATTGGCTGTAATTGATCTGTTGCACTATTTGTATCTTGGGGTTAACGAATTGAAGCCAGATCTACCCCGCAGCAGGGAAGAGCAGCCATACCTCTAGTAGTTAGTTTGGGCGGGTTGAAGCTTGGTGCTATCCTATTATTAGAGATGATAGGGGGAGAATGTTTCGCAACAAGTATACAAATGATGATAATGAGGATTAAGCTAATTTTGAGGGATCTCACGAGTATTTCGTTGCAGTCGGCGCCGGAGAAACCAATGTTTAAATGCAAGGATCGCAGGTGGAAGTGTAACAAACAAGGTTAATATTGCAACGATGGCTTCAATCGAGATACCCATCTCGGAAGACCAATTCCACGTGCCCCGAAGCCTGGAACGAGATCAAGTCGAGTAGAGCGGCTTAGACTTATAGATACGTGTGTTCTGATACAATAGGGTATACCAAAAGCGAATAGCAAAGAATTAGGGTGTAGTCAAACCCTTAAATTTTGGTACTTGGATCTAAATGTAAAGTATCACTATAGTATAGTTTACCTGTGAACTCTCGGTATTAAAAAAACATTATGGCTCACTGACCCAAAGAGCACATTCCGTGACATAGCATAGCGCCCATTCGCGCTCTGCGGGATGCCCTCCGACCCTAGAGCCCAAGAGTTGAGCTAAAGTCTATTATCAATGTATTTCTACCCTCAAAAATGGTGTCGAGTAACTTAGCAGCAAAGCATGACGGGTTTCTAGTCACAGCAATGCCATCTAGAAGTGGAGAAGCTGAATGGCGAAGCCACCAATCATTACATGGTGAGCAGCGCCAGCGTAGTATCGTGAAAATTTATTGCTCACTTGTGCGCTTCGATTGCTGCGCGGATGGCGGAACACCTACTCTAGCCTTCAAGTGGTCTTTTTCAGAAATTTCTTCATGATACCTAAAGAAAGAGAGAAAATAGCCAGCACATCGCATTTTTGGGGAGGAATTTGTCTGAAAGCAGATCTCTAAGTCAGACAGATTACACTTCATAGATGCCTCGGCCCCTCCTGATTCTTTGAAATAGCGGTCATACCCACAGCCGTCGTACAGTCATTCTACAGCCATGCCTATTTCTCCGTCGCAACCAGGCCTATGGCCGGGAAGGCATGGGGGAAATAGTCGGCATTGTGCCTCGCTCTCTCGAGTTTCAGAACCCAAATTACCCCCTAACTATGAGAGTTATTGGCAAAACTCTGGTATTTCACAAGCTCCAATTGAGAACACCCGGAACTCGCTTCATCGTGCCCAACGTGAACCCAGCCTGGAAATGCTACAAAGCTCCCAACGGCTACAGAAATCGGAAGAGATGCTTCGCACATTTGGCCCCACAGAACTGCTTTTTGGCATATCCGACTTTCCAATTGGCGGCAACGGTGCTACAGCGAATATGACTGCATACCGTGCAATTAGCCCTAATAACACACCGGGGTCAATGATGACTTCGTCATCGTCATCGTCATCGTCATCATCGTCATCATCATCATTATCATTATCATTAAAACCCAATAGTGAAGTTTTGGAGGGGATCGCTTTGGACATGGGTTTCGGCACACAGGGTCCTTTCGGCACAGGGGATACTTTCGTCGCGGGGGATCCTTTCATCGCGGGGGATCCTTTCGGTACAGGGGATCATTTTCCTGACTTGCCGTACAGTGACTTCTTTTCTGGGGAGATTGACCCGGACTTCGATAAGCTGTTTGTCCCAGACACACCATTTCTTGCACTAGATCGAATAGATCAATGCAAGTACAACTCCCAACGATCAGCCTTTAATGCAGACAGTAAAGATGGGGGAATACCGGAACTTCCACTAATCTCTCAATCTCCGAATTCCTTAACTAGGAAATCCCATGGAGAAGAATCGACAGGGAGGGGGTTAAGTAGATTAAATATGGATGACATAAAGCCGCCCTTAGGAGACAGTATTGAAGGATCTAGTGTGTCCAATTCGACTCCTGGGTCTGTCGATGAATCCACAACATCCAGTGACTATGAGGATGACATTGCATGCGATACTAGCGACGATATTCTCAGGCCATTAATAGTACCATTATTACAAAAGCTCCTATTTGCTTACTTCCACTGTACTCTCGGTAGGAAAAACGGAGAAGGAGATGGCAAGGAATCGAATAATACCGGTGTGCCAGATTCAGCAATATTTGTGGCCACTGGGAAGCAGACAGGAGCCGGTTATCAATATCGACGCAACTCAAATCTTACTAAGAGAAAGCGTCAAGACTTGTTTCAGAACAGCGGTAATGGCGAGGATGAAGACGAAGAAGAAGAGCTTCCACCAAGGAAGCGGGTGGAACCGCTTAAGGACGGTGCGCTTCTAGCTTGTCCGTTTGCCAAATGGAAACCTCTCTCGTACCAGTCTTGTTACAAGTATATCATGAAGGATATCCGAAGGGTCAAGCAGCATCTTCGCCGGGGCCACAAGAGACCCCTACATTGCCCAACATGCTGGGAGACTTTCAAAGCCGAGGAGACCTTTTATTCTCATATAGAGGGTAGATCATGTCTTCCACAACCGAAGAGAGCATTAGAGGGCGTGACTTCTACCCAGCAGGAGCACCTTGAGCGTAAAGTCGACAGGAAACTATCCAGATCAGACCAATGGTATTCGATATTCTCGATACTGTTTCCAGATAGCCCGCGGCCCAGAAGCGCGTATCTAGAGAGCGATCTTTCGACGGAACTGCTCGATTTCCAGAAATTTATGGCAACTGATGGCCTTGAGATCGTGGAGCAGACAGTTCATGAACAGATTCCCACAAGTCTCATGCCCCAAACAGAGGAAATCGTGACATTTTCGCAAGTCCTCTTTCAGCAAGCCATGCCGGAGATTCTCAAGAAGTACGAAGCCACCAGACCACACAATAGTAGTCCTGATTCAGGATATGGAAGTTTATACCCACCCAGTAGTACTCATTCGATGCTAGACGAGCACAAGGTTGACGAAGGGACGAGGATGGAGCCGATCTTCGAAACCATTAATCCGATTCCGAAGGACCCCGGCCAAGCAGACTGTTCTACCTCTTGCGCCCCTGATGATCTGCTTGTTCCTGACGATAATGTCTCGAATTTTCTAGAAACCATGATAGAGATAGAGGATTTTTTCGGTTTGGCCACAACATGGAGTACAAGTATATAGAATAACTATGTATGTAGAGGATAGTAAAACGGATAGCGTTCATTAGCACGAACCGTATTTTTGGAGCCCGCCTAGAGCTGCCACCTTTCATAGCTGGAGACCCTCCCCTGCTCATTTTGTGCAATACAGCCCCATTTTCCAGTTGCAAGGACTCAACAAGGGCCAAGCCCGCAAGAGGTATCAAAAAGTATCTAAGTCGATTATATAGTCGCGTTTATTTCTAACGCTTAAGCTTGCATGTATCCCCGGCTCGTATAAAACGCGTATATACTAAAAAACTTAGCGTATATAAACAATTACTTAGATCTGTCGACATTTATTCAAGCAGTACTTTTTATACAATAAACAATCGAATAAGTAGTCATACGAATACTTGTAATAGTTTATATGGTGTACAGTGCAATAGCTAAGTACTTCGTCTACTTTATTATAGGCCTGCCCTGTTATGCGACGATCGCTAAACTAGTCCTAAGTAGGGGTAGCAGGGGAGGGTCTCCAGCCATAAAAGGTGGCAGTTCTAGGTGGGCTCGTATTTTAAAGGCTTAAACTACTACTACGTACTGGGAAATAAGTCGAAATTAAAGCTTACATCGTATGCATCTTTGAGTGATGGTGCTAAAAATACCTACCAAACCTACTTCAGATATTAGGCTGTCAACTAATCTGCTTTTGGTCATATTTTGCAGTCGAGCAAGGGACGGCACATCTACCTGCTTCCCCTGGCATAGCTTAGGAGCCGCCTAGCTACAGGGGTCATCCGTAAGTAGCATGCAAGGGTCCCGGCAGATAACTCGTGATCCTCGCATAGTTATGCTGTAGTTGACTTGGCATTGGTTGAGAGAGCTGTCGCTACTTACACTGGTTCCGGGTACTGCAGTGAGTTGCCAGAAAATAAATATAATACATTATCCGGATGGTACGATGGAAATGCGACCTCATAATAGCATTGGAAATCACTATGGAGTCTCGGAGTAGAAATTAAATTTTGAACGTAGTGGGAGGTCTGTCTAGAATAGAAAGTAGGACGTTCATTTTATCGTAAGTGGGCAAATGAGGATCTGAAAGAATCCATGCCAACACCTGAAGTCCAATACAGAAGATCCACACAGAAGCTAATGTAGGTAGTGTACCATGAATTGATTACCAACAACAACGACGGATCAAACGATGCCTATTTTTAAGATGACGCTGTGAAATAAAATGAAATAAAACAAAGAAGCTATATAACAGTCCCTGGGTCCCGGGAATCGCGAAAATGGAAATGAAATCGGTCATCCAACTCTCTGTCACTCTTTTCAGAGCCATTCCTTTTCGCAATGAAGTCGTTCGCCTTCAATGCGGCGACCCTAGCAGCCCTATCGGTTAGTCTCGCCCCAGCATCCGCCGCGGCGGTTCTGAGGAGCACCAACGGGACGGCGTGCGGGAACCACCCAAAGCCCACTAACGGCACAACTACTACAATAGCACCTACGCCGACAGCGACGGAACCATGCGTCGTGGCCAGAGATGCATTCACTTCTCAGGTCTCGGCCTTGCCGGGGGTGGTGCCGACAGTGGCTGCATCTAAGGCTTACGAGTGCTTGAAGTCGGTCCCCGTTCACAAAGAGCCCGCGATCCGACTATTGGACGAGCTGAAGCCCTTCCTCGAGTGGCAGTCCGACCAGGTCTTCTTGAAGGATCCTCCGTCTGACTACCCCTACCCCCCGGTCGACATACTCGGAGAGCTAGAGACGATTCGTTCCAATCTCCAATCTGGCAAGTACACTGGTGAGCTGGAATGGCAGGAGGATCTATTCAAGAATATCGTAGGGAAGCCGCATAATGGACATCTTGCGTATCATCCTGACCTACTTACTGTTCCTTTTGAATGGGTCCGCCCCTGGACCTTGGTGTCAGTGAGCTCGGACGGCGATTCATTACCTGTGATAAAAGTTCTCGAAGACGCGGTGTCGCCTAGTAAGGAGTCATCGCATGTTGTGAAGATTAATGGAGTTGATGCCGCTACGTTTATCGAAGGCCGCGTGACCGAGTCGTCCAACACCCAGGATCCCGATGCTGGATATAACACAATGTTCTTCAGTCAGGCCAACAAGGCCGGGCTTCAAGCTAATGGTTACTTTGAGGGCGGTGGGCGTGAAAGGTATGCCATAACACCCAAGAAAGAAAGCGTCCCACATCTCCTGAACACCGCGAGAGCTAACTTTGGGCAAGATTCTTTTACCCCGGGAATGCCACCAGCTTAACTTTCGCGAACGGAACCACGGTTGAAAGGCCCAACATCGCTAGATTCCACTATGGCCCTTACGACTGGAACAATGTCAAGGACGCTGAGACTATGCATAAGGAGTTTTGCCGCGGAGCATACAACACCGAGTCGTCTCGCGCCGCTGCCCGAGATGTAAGGTCGATTCGATACACTGTGCCAAATCACATCCACAGCTACCCGCAGCCCCCTGTGCCGTTAGTTGGCCGCCAGGATGACGGAGAAGCAAGCCAGATCGACGGCTACCCGGAGCCCGTCCTCATCACATACGATCAGATGGTGTCCGGCTACTTCATTGACGAACCTGGCTTCGAGGATGTCGCGGTTCTCGTCATGCTCTCTTTCTCGTCCGACTTTGTGACCTTCCAAAGCGCTGTACAGGAGTTCTTTGCCAAAGCCGTCGAGTCGGGCAAGACGAAGCTCATAGTCGACGTGCAAGCCAACGGCGGCGGCACAATCCTCCAGGGCTACGACACTTTCCGCCAGATCTTCCCCGACATCGTCCAGGACGGGCCCAGCAGGTGGCGATCGTCATCAAGCTTCAATGCGCTATCGCAGACGTTCTCTCCTCTATGTGCCAACTACACTCCCAAGGTAGACTACCAAGATCTGGACAACCCCTGCACCACGGTGAACAACTGGCGCAACGACCTCAACGATACGAACGGCCGCTTCACGTCGTACGCCGATAAGTTCGGCCCGGTGGCGGTGGCCGGCGACAGCTACACCAACTACATGGAATGGGACCCCGCGAACCCGGTGCTGACGCGCCAGGCGTTCGGCACCGACATCACGGGCTACGGGCGCCGCACGAACTTCACGCGGCCGTTCGGCGGCCCAGAAAACATCGTGCTGCTCTACGACGGGTACTGTGCTTCGACATGCACCATCTTCTCGCAGTTCATGAAGCACGGTGCAGGCGTCAAGAGCATCGCCATGGGCGGCAGGCCGCGAGAGGGGCCGATACAGGGCGTGGGCGGTGTCAAGGGGTCACAGGTGTATCCGTTCCGGCAGATGGGTGTCCTCGCCGAGCTAGCGCGCGAATATACCGAGGACCCGGCGCTCGTGAAGGAGCTACAACGGCTCGACGACACGTACGTCAGCGGCCGGAGCCCGTACCAGTTGCCTGTGGTCAACGTTCGCGATGCGGTGCTTCTCGGCGAGCTCGAGGCCGGCGTTCCTACGCAGTTCGTCACCGAACTCGCAGACTGCCGTCTATACTGGACTGAGCCGATGATCCAGAATACCGGGGAGATCTGGAAGGCTGCGGCCCAGGCCGCATTTAAAGGGGGAAAGTGCGCGGCGGGCGGCATCGTGCAACCGGTCAGGAGGCCCCAGATTACCGCGTCGAAATTGCACGGGTATAGAAGACACCCATTGCCAGTGCGCAGCGGAAAGGTGCTCTCTCCCGACTCGCCCATCATGCAGCACTTGCGCGTCCAGGTGTCCGATTAGACTATGTATTGCGCTAGATAGAATTAATTCACTTTGCTCTGATGATCGAATGGTCTGCGGGACTTCAGGGCTAATGGGAAGCTCACAAGTTTGTCTAGATTTCCAGCTCAGTTAGATAAGGGTGCCGAGTTCATCTTGGTCTGCTTCGGGGCACCACCCCCTGACTCGTACGGAGATGCGCTTGGATTTTTAGGTCGATCGCCTGGTTTCAATGCAGAACAAATGCCGTTGAAACTAGAACGCACCCTCTAAGGTCTTGCGATGTTTCCCCATCCATCACACCGTGTAGGTGGCAGCCTGAGACAAGAACGTATGTTGACTCTGGGGTCTAACGCAAGACAAAAGGTGTACGGCCACTAGACAGAATAGCAATACGGTCTCTAGGATGTACTTGTAGAGGACAGTACCCAAGCCGCCCCCGTTGAAGCGAACAAAGTTCTTCTGAGCGCTGAAATCTTTTGGTACCCTCCAAAGAATGACAGTGGCTCGTCCTCAGCCACTGGCTGTAAATAGTTCATAAGCTCATGGTCAGAGCGCTATCTCAAAGCAGGCATCACCCTTCTTGTAAACAGGTGGTCTTTGTCGGCACAGCGCTCTCTTCGCTTGAAGAAGTGGCAGAAGTTTATGGACCAACTGAATATAGAAATTTTTCAGGATAGAGATGAAGGAAAGATGCTTATTATATACATTATATACAGCTAGGAGACATTGAAAGATTCTGATACATGAATTTTAGATAACTAGGATAGCAACGGATATAAGAATAAGCACGTAAGCGAACTACCTAGGTACTACAGAATAGAATAGTTACATCTAGCTTAGCAAAACAAAAAAAAACAGGCCCCTTTATACAATTTGTACAAGGCCTTGATTTCCCGGCGGAAAATCTGCAGAACACATGCGACCATCAATACGGCCAATTCAACAGCCATCGCTTATTTCTGACTATCACTGATTATCCGCTTGGGTCATTTCATGTATAATGGCAGCATGCTGCGGTCAGCGGATTGCAACGGAGTTAAAGACCAGCTCCTCGGTCCCATCTGACTCCGGTCGGGGCCTCCAAGGACGCTTCGGTCCCGAGGGGGCCCAATACGATGCAGCTCCCACCACTGATCGCTACCAAAGTGAAGGAAACCGTCCCTCTTTCGATGAAGGAAATGTGAATTGTTTCCCAGATTAATCCCTCCAAATGCTATCCTGCATCATGGGTCGCTTCTAGCTCGTTATTTTTTGGTTGGTAGGCTACCGTTTTCACAGCGACTGGCGAATATGATCATATGCCTCTATCACGGTACTCAGCCCTTTGGGCACGGGCCCTTCTGCTCCTATATAAACCCACGGAGACGATCTGCCTAGTACAAGTAGATAGATCGTCCTTGTGTAATAGGAAGAAGTCTAATGTGCAGTCACCAACAGTGCAATTAAGTAGCGCTGCGACAGCCTCCCAGAGACATGAGAATATGATCATCAACTCAACCGTGGAAGACTTTGCAGCTACCGCCTCCTACCAATTACCTATCGTTGAATTTCTCCGTATTGCACCAGCTTCCAACATCATCTACTTCCTTCCCACAACCGGGAAATAAAAATAATAATACTAAGATGGCGGCTTCAGCCCAAAAGACGTCGGTGATCATCATAGGCGGAAGCACAGTCGGACTAGCGACGGCCTTGTTCCTCGCGGCGCATCGCGTGCCTTTCGTGCTGATCGAGAGGCATTCGGGCAGCTCCGCGCACCCACGCGCGATCGGTTGGACACACCGCACGATGGAGCTTTTCCGATCCGTCGGCCTCGCCGAGCGATTTCCCATCGCTGCCGCTGGTGGTAAGCCCCGCCGCGTTGCTGCTGCCACGTTGAATGGTGAGTGGTCGGAGGAGACACATTGGACGAAGCCTCCCGGAGCAAGTGAGAAGGGTAGTGAGAGTGAGAGTGGAGGTGGAGGTGGAGGTGGAGGAAAGCCGCACCGAGGACCGCCCGATGTGAGCCACATCACGCCCGTCAAGGACGCCGGCGTTGCGCAGGACGTACTCGAGCCTCTCATGCGTGCTCGGATAGTCGAACTCGTCCGCAGCCATCACGGTGCCCAGGGCGAGGGCAGCAAGGAAGAGGAAGCGGAGGTCCAAAAGGCGCTGCGCTTCGGGTGGACAATGTTGTCTTGGTCGCAGGACTCGGACGGCGTCCACATAACGGCGCGAAATAGGGCAGATGGGGCGGAGCTCGCAGTCGAGGGCGCATACCTGGTCGCATGCGACGGCGCGCGCAGCAGTATCCGTGAGGATCTGGGCATCGGAATGTCATACGGCGTGGGGCATCTGCGCACCTTACACAGCGTGTTATTCAGGTGTCCGGGCATCGACCACTACCGTCTGGAACGCGGAGGCGTGCACCAATGGAGCATCAAGAATGAGCATCTCGATGCGTTTCTTGTCACCTACTCGGACGGGAGGTGGGCGCTCATGTCATACACCGAGCCCGGCTACGTTGCCGTGACAGGTGACGTGAGGGCAGTAATGACGAAGAAGTACATCTGTCAGGCGATTGGCGAGGACAGAGATGATGTCGAGATTCTGTCAGAGGGAACATGGGACTTGAGGGCAAGTATCGCGGATTCCTTCATCGGCGGAGCGGCCAAGAGGGTCTTCCTTGCTGGCGATGCCGCACATACACTCCCGCCTAATAGGGGTGGCTATGGCGCCAACACTGGCATTGCGGACGCCCACAACATCGCGTGGAAACTCGCCGCCGTCCTCTCTGGGTCGTCTGCCCCATCCTTGCTCGACACGTACGACGAAGAGCGCCGACCTGTCGCGCGCGCCCGGCACGACCAGATCTTTGCGCGCGATGATTATAAAGCCTATGCGGCCGGTTCCGAGTGGGAAAAGCAGCGAGGGAACAAGGAAGAGAAGTCCGGGATCATCGACGACGTTGCTATGGAACTTGGGCAGATCTATCGCTCTACAGCCGTAGATAGAGGCCAAGGGGGAGAGGACCTGGCCCCGCTTCCTGATGCGAGGACGCCCACTGAGTGGGCCGGTCAGCCGGGGACTAGGGCTCCGCATATCGCTCTCCATCGTGACGACGCTGTCATCTCGTCATTAGATCTGTTCGGCCGAGACTGGGTTGTGCTGTCGAGGGATATCGGCTTGTGGAAGAGCACGGACGCAGTGTGCCAGTTTGTTGAGATCGGTCGCGATGTGGCTGAAGTCGAGCCGGGACTTTTTATCAAGGCTTTTGGGCTTGATGATGTTGCTGGTGATGGCGCTGTGCTTGTCAGGCCGGATGGATATGTTGCTGCGCGATGGAAAAAAGCCCCAAGCAACGCGGTTCAGGAGCTCGGTACCGTTTTTTCAAGGGTAGCACATTTAACTAGTTCATAAGTAGGTGCTTGGTGGAATGGACCGTATGATACAGGTATATATATATTATATGGGAAGGGAAGACAGCGCCATATCCGAGCTCTTTACGTAGTCTGGGATGTGCGTTCGCCACTTATTAGAATCATCATATCGGCCAAGAGAGAGATTTTACGCTATCAGATCATATCCCGTCCTAGCCGCTCCAGGAAGTGACTACCGCAATAAATACGAGGCAGCGACGGCGTCCGTGAATATTGACGGGGAGATCATGAAACCTCTCCTTCTCCTCTGTGGACACTTCTTTACAGCCCACTATTATCTCTAGGGCTAGAGGTTTATCATAGCCCATCGTGAATAATCGGTGTGGCCTATACCGCTGACAGTGGTTTATTTATGAGTGCGGAATGCGTTGTAAACAAGAAAAACATGCCCCATATTCAAGAACTTTACTTCATTATACTACCAAATCAAGGTCTCGGCTGTGACTATCGTGCCGACGATGCCTATCTTGAATAAGTTTCGGTTTGGATTGTATCGGTGAAGCGGCCACAGTAACAAGGTCACCGTATGACGAGACCGCTTCGTATCTCCCCGAGCGGTTCTCCCTATTACGCATTCTGTTACAACCCTTATGCTAAGCACTGCTGGTTATTCTAGTACTGGCCTCTTGTTATTGCGCAAAGAGGCTAGTATATGTATATATATATATATATAGGGGAAGTACCCTTGTCCTTCGAGGCAGTTATAGTCGACCGTAGCTCCTATACTTCCTCTTCAACATCTGTAGGCAATCTCTAGAATACTCATGTGACTCCCGAACGGTTGGTTTAATGATATCAACTCGAGTTCTCCGTCGCCTACTGCTTCTCCAGACGCGGCCGTAAGCAGGGCCTTCCAGTCTTCCAGCTCCCGCTCGCGGCTATTGAAAGCTTGCAGCATCGTCAGGTCACGAACACGTAGCATGGCCTCACGTCTGGCGCCTATCTCTCCTGGCAAAGGAAGGACAGTGTCCATAATGATCAAGCGAACGTGCGAGGGCCGGCGACTATCGCTAACATTGGGTGCACCGGCATAGCCTACCTTATTAGCTTTCGAGTTGGAAACACATCACGGGAGTGAGCGAGCCTTCATTGGGGCGACCAACTGGCGTAGAATCGTAAGGGCTTTGTCGTCTGGCCAGTCGTGGAGGATCATGCGTAGTAAGAAGACGTCAGCATCTGCAGCGGTCCCAGATTGGGGTGTGAAGAAATCGTGCTCTTCGCAGACGATGCGGCTCCGTATTCGCTCCGGCTGCTTGGCTAGCAATTCGCGCCCACTGGCTACGGTTGCCGGCAAATCTTGGACGATGAATTCCAGCAGCGGATACGCTTCTGCCAGAGCAATGGACGTGTGGCAGGTCGACCCGCCCACCTGCAGATGTAGTAAAGGGGTTAGTCATTCTCTTCTCTCACCCGCAGCCGCAGCTATGCGATGAAAGCGTGAGATCGAATGACACTATATACTCACATCGACAACAGTCGCCTTTTGCAACCCATTCCAATCAAACTGTCACGGAACTAAACCCAAGAGAGGGCTGCACGGGCCCTAACCTAGTCTGTATAAACTAACCTGGCAGATCAACCTACTTAGCTAGAACCTCCCCCTTTGTGCAATAACAATAAGTCAACCTGGCATCACCAACAGTAGGAACTGTGACACAAACCCGTGCACTAAATGCTCAATCTTGAGCCCGGCACTCGCCGTGACATTCTTCATGTACGACGCGAAGAGCCCAGACCGGGCCGGAGTTTGTGTCATGTACTCGAAGAAAGGTAGGTTAGTTTCATTCGCGATGTTGAAGGCGGTCTGCGTCAGCGCCGTCGTCTCCCCCCACCTCTCTGTGGCCTCTACCATTTTGGACGCCGCCGGGGCAGAGAAACCAGCCATGAAAATGGCCCAGTCTCGCACGGCTTGGCTATTCGCAAATAGGGCTGATATCGACGTGTGCGCCAGTTCGCCGCTCTTTACTTCGCAGAAGACGTGAAAAGTCATGGCCATGCGGGCTATAGCTTTCAGTTGCCCCTCCGGGACCTTGGCCTGCGCAGCGACCTGAGCGAAAGGGGCCGAGCCCTGCAAAGGTACCAAAGAGAAAATACGAAAGTGGCAGAGCCAATGTATGGATGCCATAACTTGATACTATAATCTCCAAGTCACAGAATATTGTTAGTGGTTGGTGGGAACTGATTGGGACTAGCAAGACTTGCATGCGTAGCCATCTGTGGGAGGTACTCGCTTGGCTCGAGTACGAGTTGTTGGATCTTACGAGCAGACTCGATCAACTCTTCCCGAGCGGTCAAAGTGGTCTGTGGAGCTGAAGCGGGCAACATTAAGTTGGTTGCATTCGTACCGGATGAAGGTAAAGATTGATTGTTGTCGGCACACCATACGGTAATCTGCGTCACTGCTAGAGAGATTTTCTCCGCAAGTAGCTCTAAAGATGTTGGAGAAGTGCGAAATTGTTGGTTATTAGAGTACATTGTGATCTCTCACCTGTAGTTCGAGTGTATTCGTTGGTTTTGCTAGTAAGTTCGTGGCATGCAGTCCGTAGGGACAGGATCATCCCCTCGTCGAATTCAGTGGGGATCCCTAATTTATAGATATCTCGAAATCCATACCAAAAGACTCGGGGAAGCCTATTGGGTGCATGCAGGTCCGGACTCCGATGGGATTATCTGGAAACAAATTGGGTCGTTGACTAAGATATCCTTCATGAAGCTAGTTGGAATCACAGATTCGTTACTATATGAGAAAGTTGTGATATTTTCGGCCAGGATTGCGGCGATTTACATAGAACTTTGGGGAGGAGGGGGGATGAGTTATTCTCCCTTTGACTTTGCAAGAAATACTCGTATTTACACTACATCTTTTGAATAATTAAGATTCGCCATTCGCCCTCTTAACATTGATTCATGTTCGCATGCGCAGCTAATCAATTCAAGAATCTCCTCCACATCTTTTGAAGCTTTGAGATCACCAGGGGAATCTGAAAATGGGAGGGCCTTTGCCAGAATGAGACGGGCAGGCCGTGCTGACCACTTGCGTACTCTGGCGGAATCACCGGCCAGACATCCACTCCATCCAGAATAGCCATCGCCATCCCTGCCGCCAGGTGTGTCTCTACATGGCAATGAAACAACCAAGCGCCGGGCTCGACTACCTGGTACCTGATTACGACCCAACTGACGTTGCGAAACCCCCCCGCGACGGTGTCGCGCAACGGCGGATTTTCCAAGTTGAAGTTGGACGGGTCGGCCGCGATAGCTTCGCTAACTGATGAGAAATTATAAGTCCCGTTGCCTCCACCAATCAAGAAGAATTTATTGCCGTGTTTGTGCATCGGGTGCAGTAGATCCTTAAACCACCGCGGATACTCGCCCAACTGGAGCACCAAGTCCACCCAGGTACCGTTGTTGTGCCGAATGACGTATCGCATGTCGTACCCCTCTGTTGTGTTCGGATTGTATAGGAGCGGAGCATAAGCGTTGTGGTCAGGTGGATAGAGATACGGGAACTGAATGCTTGTCTTCCAGGAGATATTCACCCTCGACATGTGAAATATGTGTTGGACATCTGCATGACTCGCAGGTTTTAAGGCGCGGTCAGAAGCGGGAAACGGATGGATTTGGTGTTTATCTAGTTTCGATGCGTTGTTCAGAAGCTCACCATTGAATGCCAAGGAGGGGATCGTGGCATCTCCCCTATAAGAGAGAAATGGCTCATTCTGAATCGCTGATATTTCCTCTGTATTCTCGTACCGGAGAATAGCGTAGCCACCTAGAATTTGCGTGAACCCGGTATCTGCGACACGGAGAGGATAGTCCTGCGGCTTCTGGTCGAGCTTAATCATGGCCGAGTATCTCTCACCCGCCCACGAGCCCAGGACGTCCGCCCTTATAGGTTCAATGAACTGCCCGTCTACTTCATAGATCCACATCTGGTGCTGGTCGATTGATAACTGCGGTGCTTTCAATGTTGCCGCGTCAATGAAGTTGAGGCTTGCCCACCGCTCGGACGGCGCAACCTCTATAACCTCCACAGGCCCCCTACTGGGTTTGCAACCGCTAAAGAACCCAGGAGGAAGAGCGCTGTAGTTTGCTTGTGCCAGCTAGTCTGGCGGCCCCTGATCCTGGACCACGAATGGATAGCACCTGAGAGAGTTGTCAGCGACCCGTTATCACTGTAGGATCGGCCCTCGAGCCAAGGGCAACCTCTATTGTACTATTGTACTTCAAAGCCGGGGGCCCTCAATGTCTAGCGCTGACCATGAGCGGACCCTGATCCTACTCCCTGATGGTTCCGGCAGCGCCTCCTCGTATGCCAACTTACCGCGCATCTCAGAAGATACCTGTGTTATCGCCATAAACTGTCCGTTCCTTCGCGACCCCCAGAAGATGATAGAATCCAACATGGAAACTATCATGGATCTCTACCTTGAAGAGATCCGCGCATGCCAGCCGAAAGGGCCATACCGTCTGGGTGGCTGGAGTGTCGGCGGTGTTCTTGCGTATCTGGCGGCGCAGCGATTAGTACAGGAGCACGAGGTGGTTGATACACTAGTCTTGATCGACTCGCCCATGCCAAACGAGGTGGATGAACTACTGCCAAGGTTCTACGACCACTTAAAAATTCATAATGTCTTTGGACGAATTCTAGGGCCAGATCCTAGCGCGAGTCGACCAATGCCCGAGTGGCTTATCCCGCATTTTCAGGCGTCGATCAAGATCTTGTCGGAATACGTTGCGACAAACGACGTTAGGCCTGTGGTTGGGGTGCATACAGTATGCGTCATCTGGGCTCCGGAAAGCGTTATAGACGGAGTCAATATACCGAAGCTAGGGTATCGATCTACTGACACAGAGGGAATGAAGTTCCTCGTAGAAAGGCGTGTCGACTTTTCGCCAGGGAGCTGGGCTAAGCTCTTCCCAGGAGCTGAATTGCACTCCAGGAAGATTGAAGGCGCGAACCATTTTTCCATGATGGTGAGTATTCCTCCTTTCACTCCCAGTGTAGGATTTTCAGCAAACTCAATTTAGGCTAATGAATCATCTTTACCGAGCACGCGCAAACCCTTGTGGAGGTTATGCTCCAGGCTCTGTTATCCCTTTAAGTGCCTCTTCGGCTCCGTGACATAAGAGTGGAATAACGGGTATACTGTATTACTAAATAATGCAAGGATAAGCCAATCATATCATCGTATTAAGCTCAGATAATAGTCTTATTGGTATATCTTATATATACAGTACGCTCCGTTATTCCACTCTTATGTCACGGAGCCGAAGGGGCACTTAAAGGGATACGACTTTTGTAACTAAATTCCACAATTGATATAGAGCTCTAAGTTGAACTCAGAGAAATTGTCATTGTGGGTCACACTGTGAAGAACTATATTGTATCTCACCTTTCATTGCACATGTGTTTAATTGTATGATTAGGCTTTTGTCGCCTGTTTGTGTACCGAGCTTCTACTGCCTCATTGGATCTGAGCCTGATAATTACAAATATTTCCTAAAACGAACTCAACGTAGGCTTATCAAGGTCCTCTCTCTTCACTCGGAACAATAAGGGAGTCACTAAAAAACGACTCGAAAACCTTTCTAATAAAACAAATTCGACCATTAAAAGGACCATATCGGAAACTTCCGCAAACCGAGATAAGGGTCGTGAAGCCTATGATGCAGATCATAAATCTGCTCGTGATAATTACAGCCTGCTGGAGGAGACTCCGATCTCAAGGAGCGATAGGCTCCCTGCTGCTCCTCGGACCCCGCGCCCTGCAGGTCGTAAACGATCTTCCACGGAATTCCGTTTCGAAAGGGATAGAAGACACAAAGACGACGCCGATGGTTGCCACCATTGTGTGTTTTATGGACACCCGGATGATGGGACTGGAAGATGGCGATTTCGGCGAGCTAATCAGATCACGATTAATCTTTCATCGGGCATTACATACGCACCTCGGAATCCGAGCAATTGATAGGAAGGTGTAACACTAGGACTCAAAGATGGATGCTCGTTCCAGAATGTAACTCGTCTAGACCAGCAAGCCGACCAGCCGTATCAGCTCATTCTCGGAGATGGATTCGTCTACACGTATCATATGAGCATGTTGATCGGGAATTGACAATATCGATACTTCCTTTCCACCGAGAACATAGTATAAAATCATCTTTAAAATACCGGCTTGTGTTCTGCAATTATTCCTCGTTACAAGAACATCACTGCACAGTATCCGCCTCCAACTTCTCAGTTTCATCTTCTACTTCTGCTTTTGCCCACCACTATCTCAATCACTCCGCAACAATGCCTCAGGTTACCGAGCTCGTTTGGGTCCCCCTGAAGTCTAACGAAGACCGAAACGCAGCTAAGCGCCAGCTTGCTAGCGTTCGCGACCAGCACCTAAGCCAGCCTGGTCTAGTTGCCAGCTACAAGGGCTATGTCCTTTCCGGGCCAAACGCCGTTGAGTTTGCTAATGGTATGTGCCTTGTATATTTCGAGCTCGACGAATGCCCCTTGTGAATTTTCCTGCTTACGTGCGATGTCCTAGTCTGGGAATCCGAGGAGGCGTACAACGCCTCGCACGAGAGCCAAGTTGGCGAGGGCTTCAAATCCCTCGCCGATTCGTCTCCACACCAGGCGAAGCATCGCGCCGTCGTGCTCGACGGAGCGCTGGAGACGCTGGCTACGGCCCGCGTAGTTCAAGTCACCACTGTCACCCCAAGCCAGTCCGTTCACAAGGCGGGATTTTCCTCCCAAGTCCCCCGATTCCCAAAGGCCCACACTACGCTCCAAGGTTGGACGGCCGAAAATAACCAGCACCCGAGTGCCTCAAGCAAGTCAAGCAAACCCGCAAGCTTCACTGTTCTCACAGCATACGGGGACCTGGATGACTATTTTCAAGCGGCTGCGGCTACCAATAGCCAGTTGGGTGCCTTGGGCGACGTCGAAGCTGTAAGCCTACCATGCTCCCTAATTTTTTTCCTTCTCTTTTTGTGGCTCTTCGTCTAGGAAATGTTTATTCGGCGCTAATTGATTCCCTCTCGAATTATAGCATGTCACTGTCTTCGAGAAAATGTAGGTAGAGACTAGGCGGTAAGAGCAAGACATATCCGTCTCTCTACCGAATGACATTGCTGGGAGCGCTATTTCACGGTAGCCCCATGAACTTGGTGGACCGTAGCAAATTGAATGAAAGAGGAGTTCCGTGAACTGCTAGGCCTAGTCATTCATTAGTATATTTATAGTCTAAGCATACGAAATAATACACGCTCGTTTTTATGCTGTCGCGAAACTGTGTTTTTTTTCTCAGTCTTTCTTTTTTCTCCAGCTCAGGACACTTTTAGTGTTTTATCACTTGTATCAATCTCAACTTCTCAAACCCCCCCTAACAGCCCCTCTATCTATACCATATCATCCTCTTCAAAATGTCCTGAAGTCTTCCTTGTATGTTTTGGCATTTGACTAGAGGGGATTTGGACCTTCACTAGCTCGACGTCGGAGTCGGCGGTATCGAATTGCGGGCGGCGGATGAGACCACCCCAGCCAATCTCTCTCTCGCGTCCGCTGTCCTTCCCGCTCAGGTTCGATAGTCTCTGGTATTCGCCGCGCTCGGACGACCTCACATTGGAGGAGCCGAGCAGCGATTGGCCGCTCAACGACGTGTCTGGCCACTTCAGACGCACCCAGGCGCCCCATATCGGTGCAATGGTTTTGTACATGGGCGCGCATGCGCTGAAGATACTCGTTGCCATTTGCAGGATGTCCCAAAATGCATTTGTATTGTTTTCCTCTGATGAGCAATAGTCAGCAAGCACGAATATGACACTGCACAATGTGGTGGAACGGGAGAGGAAGCTCCTTACGCCCGTTGTCATTCGGGGTGTTATAGGTGATGCCGATCTTGATGAAGCCGATGATGCCGGATAGGCCACCAAAGGTAAAGATGAAGGCCACCTTCCTCTTGACGAGCTCCCTAGTCCGCAACTTGAAAACCATGGCAACGCTGAGCCCGACCATGGCGAGGTTGATGGAGGAGTTGATGGTCTCCTCAGAGACGGGAAAGGTATTGCCGTCGATGCAGGTCCCGGGTAGCGTTCCCGTCACGTCCCACCATTTGGACACAGGTTTGCACAGGAACAGGACGAGGAAGAAGAAGGTGATGAACCACGCGACGTGGATTGCTGCCAGCGCGTAGATCCATGTTAGCAAGACGATGTCGCTCCAGAAGAGACGGTGGTACAGAACGAGCAAGCTGGCCTTTGCGAACAGCTGGTTGACATAGAAGAAGGGCGTTGCGATATATGCCAGCTATTTTATTACTGTGAGTGTATACCTTGGGATAACAGGGACCTGTGATGATGTAGCTATTTACCTTGGCTGTGAGTATGGCAGCTTGCTCTTCCGTAAGATTGGCGGCTCCGGGAATGGCTATTTAATACGCAAAAGACCGAGAATTAGTCCTCCTCGCGTAACAAAGAAAACGAAGCAAGTAGTTGAAGAGGCTATGAACTCACAAGCTATCGGCGTGAGGGTATAGCCCAAGAAGCCCACAAGAGCAAGCACGACAAACAGGTCATCCCACGCGAGCCTACGGCTTGAGCGCCTCGTCGCAACAAAGCGGAGTATAGTTGCTACAAGCGTCAACGGGATCGTGACGAGTGATATGATAACAATCGGACCCAGTCCAGGGTCACCGACAATGTCGGCGAAAGTGTATCCCATAGCCTGAGCGTTGCGACCCGGGTCATCTGCCGGCGAGAGCAGACAAGTCGGGCTAGGAGAATGATTGTGTGCCGCTCAGTTGGGATTTCCAGCCCATCTATAGGTAAGAGATATATTTTCTAAGGACTTGCGGTTTGGTTATGAGCTTTTGAGAATATGCAAGGGAGGGGGAAGATGTGTTATTAAAAAGCAAGGTTAGGCATATGGCCGGAGGATTTTTTGTATATATTAAAGAACAAAGTATAAAAAAGCTTATTGTTATAGTTAAAAAATAAGATTTTTAAAAAAAAAATAAAAAATAAAGCAGTTTAAAATAAGCTAATTATATATTTAGTTAGTTTTAGCTTTTTTTATTAGTTATTATTTATTTTATATTATTTTTAATAAATTTAAAATAAAAAAAAGCTATTAATTATTAAAATTTATAAATATAATTATTTAATATATTTAATTATTATTTAAAAATAATTATTTATTATTTTTT
>MU392860.1:0-26622 GCA_022578505.1 Nemania abortiva | reverse complement strand
TATTTATTGCTTAATATTTTTAAACTAATAGCTATATAAAAAAAATATATTAAACTTTAAAAAAATATTTATAAATATATATTATATAAAAGCTATATATATAAACTAAAATATTAATTAAAACTAAGTTTATATATAATAATAATATATATATTATTATAAAATATTTATTTTTTAAAATATTATATAAATTTTATTTTTAAATAATTAATTTTATATTAAAATAACTTTAATTAAAAATATAAAAAATAAAAAAAAGCTTTAATATATAATAGTAATTTAAGCTTTAGCTTATTTATAGTATATATTAGCTGTATTTTGTTATTATTAGCGCTAACCTAACCTTTAACCTTATGTTAACCTTTTAAACCTATTGTTAACTTTTTAATTTTTATATTAACTTTTTAAACTTTATGCTAACTTTTTATTTAAACTTTTTTATAATATAGCTAGCTAGCTTAGCTTTTTATTTATATATAAAGTTTTATTAAATTTATAGCAATAGGTTAATTATTATTATAGTAATTTTAAACATTTTTTATTGTTTTAATTTATTATTATATAAGTTAAAAAAACAATTTGTTTTTTTTATAAATAATTTTTGGTAAGGAATACCATAGGTAGTGCTTGTATTAAGTGTAAAAGAGTGATGTAGATTAAATGGAGGGGACCTGTGGTCCACCCTGGAGGGGTGGACCATATGGTCCAGCTATCTGTTATCTAATCTACTGATTACACTAGTCCTAAATAGGACCAGGGTAGGTGGGCCAGAGGCCCCCCTTCCAGTCTGTGTCAATTATTTAAAAAAAAACAAATATTTTAAAAAATTTTGTTTATATTAGCACTAATATAACATATATAAATTAAAAAAAAGTGTTAAAAACTAGAAGCAAAAATACTTATAATCTATATGCTATATTACTACACATATATAAAGAGGCCCTTCCAGCCCTTCTGTAAGCTATATAACTTAGACTTCTAAATAATCAACAGGATTACCATATACCTACTTTGACAGTTCGGCGTACTATATAGTTCTAATATTAAGAAATGTATGAGTGTAGCATCGATGCGTAACGAAGTTTATTGCTACAACACTCTATCTAGTCTAACGTCTATCTGTACCACTACTTGAAATAATAGACCACTGCCTCACTAGCTCGACTATCTCCTCACCTCTAACTACTAATCTGTGTACATCTCACGTCACCGTTTCTGAAGGTCGAATTGTATTGGTCCCTGTTGGAGTGAATGAAGGAGAAAATGGAGTAGTGGTGGTATATGTAGGTACATAATGGGGGATTGAAACGCAGTAGTCATATCCCGGATACAATCCTGTACCTGCACCAGCGTCAGTACCTCTCGCTTATAGAGAAATTTAATGATAAAACAGACCCAGCACAGTGAGGCCCGGGAAAAAAGCGACAAAAGACGAAGACCGGAGGTAAGTATATGATGTACTCACAATTATCAAGCACCGCAGGGTTCCACGCAATAAATCTCGCATGGCTCAGACCGTACTGAGTCTCGATGATTTGGCAAGGCAGATCAGCCCCTGAGTACAGTTGGTTAGTAATGGCGAGCCTCATGTTGGATCATTCGACATACAATTGGTATCGTTCGCGACAGCAAATTGGTTGCAATTCGATGTATAACCAGGTTGCTTGTAGTGATAAACTGCCACGCAGTATTGCAATCCAGGCAAAAAGTTAGAGCAATCGGAGCCGACGGTTGGATTCCATTCCACAAACTGCGTCGGGTCAATGCCAGCTTGTGCGGCAAAGCTCAGACAATCGTATCCCGCATCTGGAATCTGATATTCGATGCAGTAGTCTGTGATATTCTGTGCTTGAACAGCCGCGGCCTGAACGCAGTATTGTGTGTTGCTGGCTAGGACACATGGGTTGGTACCGTTTAGTTCGGGGTTCCAGAGCAGGAAGTCGGACAAGGAAACACCATATGCCAAAGCCGCGTCTGAACAAGATGAGCTTGTAGCGGTGTAGGTGTTGTTGTTGTCAGTGCTATTGACCATGAATGGGGCCGTGATATAGGAGATACAATCCATTCGAGTTGAGTTGGCGTATGAAGTTGTTAAATTGGAAGAATACGGTACGTAGGTAGCCGCTGGAAGCATAGTCATCGCCGTAAGCGATCCGGTGAGAAGAGTTGGCCTGTCATTCACATCAGTATCTGAAATCTTTCATCGTTCAGCTTCAGGGAGCCTCACGTTGGTAGACTAATCGGCGGGGGAGCTACAGTCGAAACATCGCTTGTATTTGGATTGATCCAGGCGCCTCCCGGTGTTGATACGCAAATGACAAGGCCAACAGTTGCATCCAAGCCCTCACAACTGACTCCGAGCGACGGATTCCAGGAGATGATCTGTGAGTATAAGAGCGAGAATTTCGATTGAATGGAATAGCAAGTATCAGTAGCGAGAACAGTATAGGTCTCGCAGCTGGCTGACGACGGTATGCAGAGTGTGCCCGACGTTGGGAAATTATCGCACGCCGATGTGAGATTGTTGTTCCAAATGAGATCATATGTACTGATTCCTTGTGACGTCGATATACTCTGGCACGTGTCAGAGGCGCTGATGGTGTAGGTCTTCCCAGCACAAGTTGGCGTCGCTGTGGGAGTTCCGGCAATTGTGTATGTTGTGCCGCTCGGTGTTGGACTGGGCGAGAAGCCAGTTGTTGAGCCACATGAAGATGTTAACGAGGAAAAGTATGAGAAGATGTCGGGTCTTGAAGCCAATGGCATCGCCAACTGCGTCTGGAGTGCCGAAAGAACGCAGGTGTTGCAAATAGCAGAGGTGGCTGTTTAAAGATTGAGTTAGTTGGATGCTGAAGAGGGTGAACCATGAATCTTGGCCTACAGGGAGTCCCAGTAAAGTTCTGGTTTGCTGCATCAAAGCTCAATACGCTTGCAATCTCCGAATTGCAGATTGTCCCAGCACTGATCGTGGTGTGAGCATTCCAAGCATTCCAAGAGCTCTGCTAAGCGCGTGTTCGGAATCTACTCACGAGTTTTGCAGACAAACAGCCTGATAAACCTCAGCAAATGTCTCGGCGAGCGCAGATGGCAAAAATGATCCTCCGTCGCCGTTAGGATCAGGCCAGTATACAGAACCACATGCACCCTGGATACGACGTTGCCATGTTGCCAGCGACGCAGAGCAGGTTGTCGTACAGAGAGAGGTGAGTTGAGACGCAGGGAGAAGTTCTGGTAAGCCATGTGGAAGACCAAACTGCCCCAGCTCCAGTAATGAAGCATCGCAGGATACGTTTTGGTTTAACACAGCTGCACAAGTTGCAGTGACATTTGTGCCCGTCGCTGTGAATGGGAAAAGCTGGACACTTTGGCCGTTCACGAATGTCCAAACCGTCGCTTGGAAAATGAATGCAGTGGAAGGCTTCATCACGACGATTCTCTAGGATTATTGATGAGAATGATAGCAAGACTACAATCAAGCTTTCTGGGAGGGGGGCGGGGCGTTCTTCATGGTCGATCGAGGTTAGCACTGACGTTCTCTTTCTCGGTAATGGCAAAGCGAGCAAGCTACGCCAAGCTATCGGGATCTCTAGTCATTCCAGTGTGGTCAATTTCCCCGGTCTAGGCGCAAAGCAACGTTCCATAAGTGTCCAGTCATGCCCAGTCTCGCGAGATCCCAGACTGTTGGTAAAGTCAATGTTGGTTTACGCTACCCGCCTTACTCGAATCGGAACATGGAGGGGTACCTGTTAGTTCTATCGTATTCCTATTTCAATAGTATCATCCTAGCTTACCAACGATATCACATCAGGCTACCAACAGCATCACACATTTTCTAATTTCCGGAGAAGAGAATCAATCTGGTGACCTCGTGAGAGCACGCCACCGAGGTGCGTCGAGTCTTGACTGCGGCACAGAAATAATGTTAGCCCTCGTTTCGATGGGCTTCACTCGTGACACTTGAGGTGAAAAGGGAGCTTCCCGGGTTCCCCTCATCGGAGAGAAGTTACGCTAGCCTATCTCAAGACCGATATCGTCCTAGTATGAGATCACGGTAGTCCAGAATGAGAAAATGAGAAGCTTGTAGTTGAATATGTGACAAGTCCACGAATGTTAGGTAGGTATATATGGCTGCGCTTTCGAGTAGAGAGAACGGAAATGGTAGTCTACTTCTAATCACGAGTATACCGCATATCGCTCAGCTCACCATGCTGTTACAGGTAGCATCATTCCTTGCACTCATCCCGCTCACGCTCGGATATCTGGTGCCTCCTCCTACTACGGCGCCCAGTAACACAATCCAAGATTGCACCAACTGGGCAGTGGCTTCATCTACTGATACATGCCAATCTATTGCCGACAGCAACTTCATTACCCTAGATCAGCTATACACATATGTGAGTTGATGGGTTCTTTAAACTGTGCCGCCCATCCCGAAAGTGTCTACTTGTGTACCAAGTAGTGAAGGAGAGATTCGACAACAACGGAATAAGACCTATGTCACTGATAACTAGTAGAATCCATCGCTATCAGCGACCAGTTGTCCTCTGATTGTCGGCGATTCCTACTGCGTCGAAGAGAACTATGGAGTGCCGCCACCCACGACGTCTACTACCATGTCTTCAACCACAGGCAATGGCGTTTCAACGCCGTCGCCTGTGCAGACCGGAATCGTCAGCAACTGTAACAAGTTCTACCTCGTCAAATCTGGTGACACGTGTAGTACCATCGCCCCGATGTATGGGATTACTCTCGAACAATTCTATGCCTGGAATCCAGCGGTAGGGTCGACTTGTGCCTTCCTTGGATTGAACGACTATGTCTGTGTAGGCACTCTGAACGCCACGAGCACTACGACGACGACATCGGTTACCACTACCAAACCGGGAAACGGCATAAGCACCCCTATGCCCGTTCAGACAGGTATAGTAGATAATTGTAACCGTTTCTACCAGGTACAATCAGGGGATATATGCAGCACCATCGTCGCGGCCTATGGGATCTCCTTACAGGACTTCTACGCCTGGAATCCGGCAGTTGGATCGACTTGCACGACTCTCGTACTAGGAGACTATGTCTGTATTGGAACTACCACGTCATCCGCCACCGTCACGACGTCAACCAGTATGCCTTCGAGCACGCCAGGCAATGGAATAAGCACACCGATGCCTGTCCAGACCGGGATCGCGAGTAACTGTAACGGCTTCTACCTCGTCCAGTCAGGCGACATATGCAACACCATTGCTGTGAAATACGGTATCCCTCTGAGCGACTTCTACGCCTGGAATCCCGCCGTGGGGTCGACCTGCAGTACCCTGGTACTAGGAGATTACGTCTGCGTTGATGTGATAGGGTATACGCCGACAACCACTATGATGACCAGTACGACAACAACCAAGCCCGGGAACGGGATCGCCACGCCAACGCCGACACAAGCTGGCATGGTGTCGAACTGCAACACTTTCTACAAGGTACAGTCCGGCGACGCCTGTGCCGACGTCGCCAGTAGCCACGGGATCACGCTCATGCAATTCTACGATTGGAATCCGGCTGTTGGAAATGCTTGCGCAAACCTATGGGCCGAGTAAGTTGAATCTTCGTGCACGAAATGAAAGACGCTTCTCACGACGTCAAGGTTAGCTGATATCATGAGTGTAGCTACTACGTATGCGTAAACATTGTGGGAGGGGCGACGATCGTCCGCCGCACCGACGCCCATCACTACGGGGAACGACATATCAAAAGTACCCACCATGATACAGACAGGCGTGGTTAACAACTGTGATGAGTTTCACAATGGTGAGTTTGCGTCGTTTGTTTCCCATCCCCCCAATCCCAGCGCCGAAGCCTTTGTGGCTAATGTCTTTTTCTCGTCTCGTCTTCAAGTTGTATCTACCAACACGTGTGATACGATAGTGGCTGCCTATTCCTACTTTCCTCTCAGTTGAAAAGGGGGGGAAAGGCGAAAATAAGTCCGCCACTGCTAGCCATTATCGAATACGTTAGACTTCTCACAATACTATCTTATGCACTGCCTAGAGAGTATGTACAGTTTGCAATATCTAATCCCTCTAGCCAGCTCACAGTAAACCTGATATTTCATGGTAGTTATCTTCTTTCGTTTGAATATTGTATATTCATCTCGTCTGTCTTGTCGTGTATTATGTTATGTTATCTTCGAGGGCCTGTATCCTTCCGAAATACATTGAGCTATAAGAGCTCCCGATGCGGTACAAGCTCTGCTCGCTTTCCTCAAAGGCACCTCTGGTATCGCCATTCAGCCTGAGCTGAAACTCCTCGTCATCCGTTCGAGAAAGCAGTGTAACTATACCTAATCCCCCTAGGCTGACGTACTTTGCCATCGAGTTTCCAAGCGAACCCAAGCTCATTCTCTTGCGGCCACTTCCACCCGAGCTCTCGCGGTGTTGTTGGAAACCGCCAGAGCCAGCTGAAACATCGTTCGGCAAGCGGCCTCGCAGGTAAAAGTAGAATCGTGGGAGGATGGGCATGCACCCAACAATAATGACGACGGAAATTTCTGCAATTCTATGTGTTGTCTCTACGTTAGGCACGGTTCGAGAAACTGAATGCTATGTGGTACGTCTTACACCAGCAGAGCAGCTTGGGTGCAAAGCCAAGTGAAATCAGCATTCCGCAGAACCACGACGCGCAACCCTACACCAACAATGCCTATCATGCATGCCCTAGGAGAAGGGGTCAGCGAGGATCATATGTAGGGGTACAGTGCTGGGAGGTGTGGTAGCGGACACAAGGCCAATACCGAACACGGCATATGCCGCCAGCTTGCGCTGAATAGGCATTCTTAGATGCCAAATTGCCCATGCAGGCAGTAGAAGGGCTTCGATGTCCGACAATACGTTCATGATTCCAGAGACGAGATTCAACGAGGCCGTACTGACACAGCGACCGGGCACGTCGGGGTTCCAGATCCGCTCTCTAGGCAAGCACTGGAATACATAGCTGAAGGAAAGACCGGTATAGAGAATTATGTTCGCGACAATTGAGGTCACTGTAACCCAATACATAGCGTCTCTTGACCCAGGGGCGAATATGCGCTTGATCTGGAAGAGGATGGACAGCTTTGCCGCTAGTGTCGTGGGCCCGTATATGCAGTTCAAGGTGCTAAGAAAGTACATGATGTGTCTGAACTGTCTCATAGACAGGTCCCATTGGTGCCTCGCGAATCCATAGTCCTCAACGTAGAATAGTATGCTTGTGTAGGTGACAAGACCCGCCCATGCGAGGTAGCTGAGCCAATCTTCAACATTATGGCCTACAGCGAGATATGACTTAGAGAAGACGCGTATGGTAATAAATAAGGTGGGAAGGATAAAAACGAGAACGCAGGTGGCGGTAACAGGCACCATCAAGGTAGGAGGGTCAGTGAAGTCGGGAATGAGATTAGTTGGAGGGGAAAGCGCTGGAGTTGTGTCGAGATCCATGGGAATACTCATGGTGTAGTGTAGTATAGTGACCTATACGAACCCTACGTGTCCGCGAGTGAAATAACGTTTTCT
Source organism: Nemania abortiva (assembly GCA_022578505.1). NCBI lineage: Eukaryota > Fungi > Ascomycota > Sordariomycetes > Xylariales > Xylariaceae > Nemania > Nemania abortiva. The sequence goes on along the minus strand of MU392860.1, from coordinate 19,090 downwards.
CAGTTTCTAGCGGAGGTCGGACTATTATAAAGCACATATATCTAATTCGAATCGGAAATCTGGGCCGTACGATGGTCCCCGGCTAGCAAGCCTCATAGAGGTGCCGATCCTCACCTGTTTAAGAGGCCGCCGGAGCACGTCCCGCTCACGGCAGCCAGCCACCGTGACACAGATGAGACCCTCACAGCCGGTCAAAGCGTTGTGTAGATCTGAGGAGAGCCTAGAGGTGTTTCTAATGCTCAATATGATCTATGTCTACATGTGCTGTGAGGGTACGTTTAGGTACCATTGGTAGCGTCGTCCATTATCCGCAGCAGATCGGCTACTCCAGTTCCAAGCATGATAGCATGGACAGATAGAAAAAGGATCAGATAATGGATTTATTCACACGACTTTGTGGAACTTGCCAACAGGAGGGCACAGCCATGGACTAGAAGATCATCACCGCCGATGCCGGAAATGTGTGCTATATTGGTCTTTTAGATAGGAAAAAAGCAATAACCAAACATTCGGGCTCGGGTGCCAGCAGCTTGGCAGAAGTTTTGTCCAGCCACCAAATGTATTCGTTAGCTCAATACGCCACGATCGAGATATTTCGCAGTTCCGTGACATATCAAGCGCACTGATTCGTCCACCATTGATTACGTGCATAGCAGCTCATGCACCTCTGCTCTCGCAGATGGTGAGCATCGGGATTTTTCAATGAAAATTAGATTAGTCATATTGACATAAGAGCACAATTAATGTACCAGGGGTCCGTATGTTCTTTCAAGGCCCCTCACGGATTCAGTACATCTACCTTCGTTTTGGCTCAGAGCAACACTCTGCTGCACCCTCAAACCGACTTGTACGGGGCGGCTTGGGAATTGAAGCTTAGTCCGATACGTCGCGGCGAAACCGCCTAATTATACCGATGACCCGACGAGATCATCGATACTCCTGGAAACTATAAAACGGTACGAGTTGCCAATTGAAATGGTGTTTAAATAAAAAAGTCTACAGAAAGAGGTTCCTACGGGAGATTTCGGGCGGTTTGGTAGGTATCGAGGTAGTACCCTTTTTCCCAACTTGACTGTTACTTACAAGGCTTGCTTACCCCTGTGTACCTAGGGGTATGCAAACTTAATATGAAGGTTCGTGCGCAGAACTTCCCGAGCAAGCTATACACTTTGGAGGGAAGCGGCTGGCTTAACGATGATAGTACTGTTGCCACGGCTGGTCATTTCGTGTATGGTAGCCGGAGGTCGAGTGATCCGACGAAGAACTTAGGGGTTATTCACGCAGTTAGTATTGAGGTCTTTATCGGCTATTGTAGGGCAGGATACCCCAGTTCTAGTGACATGGAATGGCGATCGGGGGTATGGGCTTCAACTCATCATGAGTGGTACGACCGGGAAGAGAGAGGTTGCAATATCGCTGTGATCCGGCTTCAGCAGGCTTTCAAATACTGTGGGAAACTCCCCTACGTACATGAGACGCCAAGGAGGGGGGACCATAAGACAGTTTATGTTGTTGGATATCCTGGAAACATTACACATGTGCAACGGAGAACGACTGAGAACCCAAATGGGAAAGTTATGCATAAAACTTCAGTGGCGGAGACATGGCATCTTGACTGCCCAGGAAACAGACTCAGGGACCGTGTCGATACATTTGCCGGTAAATCTCTCCTAATTGAAACTCATTAGTGTCAGCAAGCGCGCAAACTGACAAATATTACGAAATTAAGGCGCTGCGTCAGAATGGAGACGGGGCGTTGGAAGTTATTAGAATACACGCTAGTGGTCAAGAAGCGATCGGAGTGAACTCGGCGACGACACTAGGCCGATACGGAAACCCTTTTCCAGCGTTTTTTAAAGCTTCAAATACCATCCAATGTAATGGGTTTGCTAATGGACAGTTCCAGAACGATAAAGTCTAAGGATAGCCGCAGGTGCAGATCCTTGTACTGCCTTACGCCACACCACCTTGAGAGTTCATACAACCCAGGGCAATATTATAACTGTTGAGCGTAAGGAACTGTTTCATTTCTTCTCAATATGGAAGCAGAGCAGATTGACTTTTAAGGATGAGCCACGTATGGCTAAGGATCCAAGTCACAGATACTAGATAGCGATTCAAGATCATTGACGCCTTACCCCCTTGACTGATTAGGAGCCGCGGGACCTCCGTTTTATTTTCCGTATGCCGACTCTACCGGTGCATCCTATGGTTATCAAGTCACAACAGGTGATCACTAACCAGCATATCTGGTTGATTGAGCAAGCGGATGTAATGATAATGAATCAATTCATGATATTGATGTTGTAATAACCAACTGTCCCCTCGCCCCGCCCAGCTCGCGACCTCCCGGTCGACCCTCGGAGTGGCTTAATGGTGTATATGCCAGACCATGAGGGCAAGCCCAATCACCGCTATGATCAGTGCGAACACTGCCACCACGAACGTTGCCTTCGTCCACGCCAACTCGCGACCCCCTTGCTCCGCCATCCTCGACCGTCCCGACGATGCCGGCCTCCCTTCCTCCACCGCCGCCGCGACGCGGGCGTCGTCGTAATTGAGATCGTGTAGTTGGTAGGCCTCGATGTCAAAAGTCAGTATATGTAAGCGGCACGACAACAACGGGACAAACGAAGAAACACCAGAACATGTGGGAGGAGATAATGATGGATGACTGTCGATGATAATGGTGGGGGAACTTACAGGCGGGGGGAAGGGGATTTGACGCGAGCCGGACATTGTCGAGACGGGAGGCGAGTAACAGGCGGAGTCGGTTTGATTGTCGGGGGGAGTTGGCAGTGGATGAAGGCGCAGTTCGTGGTGGTGATTGTCTGGGTGATTGGGCTTGGCCGGGAGGGAGCTGGGACTTGGGGCTTGGGGACAGTTGGTAATGTTTGTAAGTGATGTTTGGTAAGCATGTAGTTGTTGGTGCTTGGGGGAGAAGAGAAGAGAAAGGGGAGAAGATTGGAACTCGGGAGCAGATTGAGATGAAATACTCGCCAGAGAATGGGTCTGGAGAGTCGTACTTTCTCTCTGTCGAAGAGTACATATCGGAGAAAGAGCCGATTGTCTCCATGGAAGTAGGAAGGTGAAGACACACGTTCCCGTCTCATGCATGAACCTTGCGGGCCAGGCATTCCGGCTGTCTGTAATAGATGGGCAGGTACGATCTCGAAACACACAATGTCGTTTTATCTACAGTGATGATTTCGTCGCTTACTGTGAAATCCTTGATACTGCTAGCTAGTATGCTTTGAACGAGCTCGAGAATTAAATCACACGTCTCGTAGCGAGGTAAACGGCATATCGGTGTGTAGAGTATACCGCCAGAGCCCAGTGCTTTATCACAAGCCAGTAGTATCATGCAGCAAGAGCTCCCTGTAAAATAAAATCAGCAGCTACGTTGTGAAAAGCTGAGTTGCTTTTGCGTCATGATTCAGTATGACGATATTGTCATACGACCAGGCAAGCATAATACCGCGCGACTTCTCTGTTTTGTCACTTTTCTTGCTACAAACCTTGGGTAGGAACGGAAGTACAGAGGTAGACACACATCCAACGACTGTCTAAATGTGAATCATCACCGGCCGAGGCTCCCTTGTGGTCATCGCTATTGAGTTTGACCGAGTTTCGAGCGAACTTAGTCTGATGACGTTCAAGTTCGATTGATTACAAGACTATTTGCTCAGTGCTCACCTCCTCCTTCCCACAGCAAAGTACCTCCAACAACATGATCAGTACATTTCGGATATTACTTACTAGATCGCGGAAGGAGTTCAGAAGGTGTGTCTCCCAAGCGGTGCCTAAGTGGAAAGAGTATGATAATGAAGGTGCAATAGTATTAGCGCTTTAATTGCGGCTTCATTTTAAGCAACTACACATCGATCTCGAGGCGTAATCGTCTACGTTGCAGTGTGTATGTGCTTCGGCTGACACCGCCTTCTTTTTTTTTTCCTATCTTCGATTACGTAGATGCGAAATTCTCCAGAATATGACCCGGGTAGTCTCAAGGCTCTATTTGGTTGAGTAGATGAGCCTTACCATAGTAGATACAGTATCTGGCTCGGTCTTGCCGATTAAAAAAATGCTACTATAGTTCTAGTGAAGATGCAGTAATAACTCGTCAGCTTCTGTAGCGTAGTAGGTATCATCAAGTACGACTGCTCTTGTAGATGAGGTGCCACAGCCAATATAGGTATATTGATCATCGGCCAATGAGTGAGCAATATATGACCTATTTGGTACGTTCATAGACAGATTCGGGAGATGATGTCAACTTGGCTGCGAACTATCAGACCGCCCCCTCCACAGGTAAAAATATAACTACATGAGAAGAGCCTTGGCTGCATGTAATAAACTCATATAGTGAAATAGCCTCTTAGACGTCATGTGACTTAATCTTTTTCACATCTTGACCGACCAACGTCTGGAATGGCTAAGTACGCCTACAGGTCAATACAGCAAGGGCCGCCTCCCCCTTGGACGCACACCGTTACCATACATACTGGCGCCAGAATCAACCAAGAGATACAGGCCAGTTTACACCTCTTGCACTCTTCGGCATTGTGCGCACGGCATTCGCTATTCTTCACGACGCAACCTTCCTCCCCATCCAAGCATTTCTCTTCATCCATATCCTCAATATTTGGCTGAAGAGACTGGTTCGCGAGGTCCATAGTCTGATTGGTTGCATTAACCAGGACAAGACTGCTGCTGTTGACTGCGGCGATGTTCGACGTCTAGAGTACGGCGTAATTAGAACTTCTGAGTATGCGACGACAATCATGTTCACACCTTACCTCGTTAAGTGGCATGGCCGTAGCTATGAAGCTACGCGCCAATGCGATAAGGACTAGGGCTGAAAGCTTCATTGTGGCGATGGCAAAGTAGGTGATCTCGATGTACGATTGTTTGGCAGTAGTGAGCGGCCTTTGTGATGGCGGTAGAGGATACGCGCGGTGGCTGTTGGTATCAGTAGTGAACACTCTGGGGCGGGCTGATCTACACGTACGAGTGTTGTAGTTTCTGTATGCCGAACGCTCTCGTGGGTAATGATGGAATGGCTAGACCCAGCCGGAACATCGCCTTATATATACGCTATAGAAAGTTCCACGCCATTGCGCTAATGTAAGCTACAATATCAAGGTTTCCTTCGCCACGATAAACTTTTTTTAGCTCGCGACCACCAACACTATAATCGTTCAAAGTTGACAATTTACGCCTCGCTACATAGGTAGGCTATGTACGGAGTACCAAAGGGGTAACTGTTTAAGACATGTTTCGCTCTCTAGGTACATCCCTACGTATTAAATGAGCAAAGGTTCAACTGGCTTTTGTATATTGAGTTCTTAGTACGGAGTATATAGGTAGTATAAGTATTAAAGACTTTCACGGCAACCGCTATGGCCACAATAACAATAACTATAATAGCTACGACGGATACGATAATGATGGCTGCGGCGACCACGATATTTACGGTATTTGCAATGGGCTACAACGTCTATAATAGCTACCCTAGAGGGGGCCGTAAGGGCTTAGCGAGCCTGGCACAAGGACTGCGAGTCTTGTACGAGGATTTCAAAGGTTTCTATTTCTCCAGAGATTGTAATGGTTATAGTCTTCGTGTGCATTCGCAGCTACACTAGTCATCAAAAGATTTTGAGTCATCAGGACGTACGTTATTAATAAAGCGTCCTCAGTGTGCCGACAATAAAGTTCAGTTATGATTTAGCTCCTTGGCCACATATGACCCATCCTTTTAAACACTAGATAGTCCTTCAAGGTCCTTTCCGCCTACTCTGTTGACTGATTAATCATCCGAGAGGACGGGGCGTTGTGGTAGTGCATAGGGCGGCCACGGATTGTTATCCCAGTAGGGACATTGATCCTCCATCCCCTCCCAGAGCATTTCAAAATGACGGCGCGTATAATCCTCGATGTAACGTGCTCTGCGTTGATGATTTTTGCGAAATGCTGCGATATCATAGCCGCAACTCTGCAGGGCAGCATCCCAGAGGTCGCCCGCAAAACCACCATGTGATGCACGGTATGCCGGCGCGTTATAAGCTACCTCGCAGACACTTCGGTTAAACTTATCAACAGCATAGACATCAGCACCCCTTTCCACAAGAAGCCTAATAGCTAGAAATCGATCTCGGACATCGGCGTCATATTCAATAGGTGCGTATGAACGGAGCACGAATTCGTGCAGGCAGGACCGGCCCCCGGCATCGCGTACATGGACATTTGCACCGGCATCTAGGAGCGTCCGTAGACGCTCGGATACAGAGCTGGCTTGGGAAACTGAACACTCCATATCCATACATGCAAAGAGTGGCGGGACACCGCTAGGGAGCAGGTTGTCTATGCCGACAAACAATTTAAAGAGTTCAGAATTCCAAAAGAAGCGGATTATTTCCTAATAAGTGAGCCAATGATCGCGCCATTTCCTGAAGGGCTTTACTAACAATCTCGCTATGCACTGTTAGCTTTTTAAGAAGAAATTGGTTGCGTGGTGTCGGCATGATTGGATCAGCACCGGCTTCAAGGAGAAGTCTACTAAAAGAGATCACCGTAGATACTTGATCCGATCCAACTAGCATGAAAACGCAGAGCTCCAACATAGAACTTTCAAGTAGCAGATTAGTACTAATGAAATTCTCTAGTGTAAGAAAGGTGTATTACTCAACTGAAACCTATCCGCCGTTAAAGGCTTGAGATAATCCACATCTACCCCATTCTCGAGCAGAAATCTAAATAATTCCATCTGTCTGCCGAGTAGTGCATGGAAAAGGAGATTAGCACCATTTTCGTCGTAGTCCCGTAGCGTCGCTTCGCCCCCCTTAAGCATAGTTTGAAACTCCCGCAAAGTGCCGCTCCTTACAACGGCAAAAACTCGGGACCGCTTTGGTAGGACTCTATTCACTGTAAGCCGAGATATTTGCGGTATCAGTTTCTGGAGCAATCCTCCTTGGGTGGTCGAAGCTACGATCATGAACTGCCGTAGGCCTTTGGGTAAAAATGACAGGACCATGGTGCGAACTATGTAGTCGGCCTCTTCTGAGACTCTTATCATGAGTGAAAGGGTCCCCAAGTTTCCAAGGGAAACTCTAGTGTATTCCCACTTTTGGCGTATGGCGATATGAGAGGGGCCATTTCGCCCTTGGTCTGTATAGATATTAGCAACGGAGCACCTCTCAAAAAACTTTTTCCCTCTAGCTTACCTTCTTGATTCACGACAAGTTTAAATTGCCCAAAGGCTTGGCAGAAACGCCTAAGGTCACTGCGGACAGCTTTATTGCCAACAGTGCTTTGCTTCGATGTCGATAATCGGATGGGCAAATCGGTATTTCCATATTTTTGCGCTGAGCTGACAAGCATCTGTAAGTCTTCAATGATCTCTTCTGCTTGAACGTGATCTTCCGCGTTTGTATCGAAACTTAGGTTTTTCTCTTTGACCAAGCAACACAATCTCGTGATACTTTGTATTAGACGGTAACTTGAACTAGACCCATTTCTAGCATCCAGATCTTGACCGTTATCACTCTCAGACGTCAGGTATAGCTTGTCATCTATCATTGCTTGTCGATGTGTATTTTGGGCTGGGCCAATTAATACGTTTCCCTTCAGCCCGACAAGTAGATCGAGTGTAGAATCCGCACTTCCTTGAGGAATTGTTGGGATGCTTTTAACAGTATCCCGTATTGATGCTAATTCGCTTTCTATTTGTTCGTGATGAATGTGTATAGTGCTTTCAAGTCCTGCAAATATAGAACCAAGGTTTGTCATCTGTTTTTCAACGCTTTCATTCAATCCATTGATCAGCTGGTTCATCTCGTGGATGTTGGATAGCAACTCATGAGTTGTATTACTGGAATCGGTTAGATCACTGATACTGCGAGATGTTGTGCCCATCGTCTGACTAACCTTTGGAGTACACCCAGGTGGAAATTGAGTGTGCTCGTATGCACAATTATCTGTTCACAGATCACATCCAACTTTTTCTCATTAAGAAAAGACTTGAGCCTTTTACACATAGCGCCCGTACTGTTCTGGTTCGGAGTTAATTGCATTTTCAACAAAGGGTCGGCCATTGAGTTCAAATCTGAAATGCATAATCCAACATGTCTAGCTAGTGCTGTATCATGGCAGGCAAGTGGTGACAGTCTAAGTTGTTCTAAGACTCTATGTAGTTGCAGTAGGTGCCCTGCAACTCTCCGAACGTTGTCGGGACCACTTCGAAAGGTGGAAAATGCAGTGTAGAGAACTTTTGAAAGATGAGATGCGATGACAACGAAGGCCGCAACATTTGCTCCCAAGCCTATGGCCTCCATAGCGACTTCAGCTTGGTGGAAGGGTAGCTTTATGATCAAGCCCGCAGCGCATATGTATTACAGTGTGTTTTATTTATAAGAGCCTTGATTTGGTCCCGTCAAGGCCGAACACGGCTTTGACCTTTCAAAAGGGGCGTATTAGAGTATACAATACGCTGCGCCATGTCCCGCTTCACGTTCCACTCCACGCCTTACTTCACGCCCTACTTTACGCCCTGCTTTCTACCTAAGGTTGCTGTCAACACACTTTGTGCCAATAGGACAGTTAATTTTTGTCAATCCCAACATTAATTACTGAGATTGGAACATATCACTAGGAATCATCACTCAGGTGCATGATAGAGGTGACTCACACCGAATGTTGTAGATGTGATGGCGACAACGTGTCGTTCGTGAGAATTGAGGGGTCCTCAAATGACATATCCTTCGCCCTTCGGTTCAGGAGTTTCAGGTTGGGCTTCGCACTAAGCCTGACTCAACCGGTCGTAGCTCGTTTTGTAGAAATACTGCAAGATATAATCTTCTATTGTTAAAGACAATGCGTATAACTCACTATTGAGCTATTCCGTTGGAGGTCTCACAATAGCGCTGTCCCACCAGGTTCTTAATCAAACCACATCATTGCCGCCTTGCTCTCATCGAATGCTTCACCGTTCATTACACTATGAACGTAACACTCACCAACCATTCTAAGACTCTGTGCCTCTTGTCGAACAACCATCGGTGCCCTCGATCCCTGAAGTAGCACAATCTTATCCCCTACCTCTATTTCTCTGGGTCCTAGACCAATATATCCAGAGTTAGATAAAATGCCTCTTCTATGATCAGTAAATCTCGATCTTTCATAGAAACCCTCGAACCTTGAGTTTTCGGAAAGATACTCGGAGATAAGAAGTTTCAGAAACCTTGGCCACACCGTCTTGGAGTTTCCCCAGCTCCCTGCTTTGCCAGACAGATCGTCGAAATACTTGAAGTCCGCATGGGAGCTTCGCTCTTCCTCTTCATCCCATGCGACGGGATATTCGTGCTGCAGTGCGAATATAGTAAGCCTGGATGCTTCATGAATCGACTGGTCGCCCAGCGGGTAGATCTGACTATCGTCTGCATTCCAGAGGCGCTTTGCATCGAGGTAGGCGGAAATAAATGCAATGTCTTCCATGATGGATACCTTGAAATCTCAAGGGACACCACTCGCCCCGTCTTTTTCCCTGCGAGTTTTCGGAAACACTGCGCTGACGCCAGTAATTATATCTAATTCAAGCCCCACGAGACCCAACAATTTGCCGTTTTTAGAGAACTCGAACGTCTTCAAGGGCCAGGTACCAGCATTGTAGGGGCGTGCCTTTTTGGCCAAGGAGAAACCAAGGGAGATATCCGGGGCCGGTTCCGTGGCTCGGTCCGGTCTACAGTGCAATGCCCATGATGGCGCGTCCGGCCATCTTGAGGCTTTGTATCCAGAACACACACTTAAGACGTCGAGTTCTTTGGTTGTAGAGATGCAGTTTCTGGTGAATTCGACAAAAACTTGTCCGGTGTCCGCCCCGTAATCGACCGCGACAGGTATCACCTGCAGATGATGCGATGAAATCAAACCCAATAGGCCGTAGATCTTATCTTTCTCGTCGGTGACACCATTGTGCCAACTCTTCATCATGATTTCAAAGAGCACCCCTGAACCTTCGCGTTCTTGCCATGTTTTCCTCAGATCCACGAGGTATCGGATAGTCTCCACTTGCCAGAGATCCTCTCTGCACGCGAACCAGGCTCTATAAATGGTCTCCCAGCTTATCTGGAAACGGCCACAAACCACCAAAGGGTCTGCGCCGACAACCAGCTCCTGGATCGTCCAAGTCCTCTCGAACCACGATCTACTAAATATAGAGTCGAGTGTTCGGATAGCGTCAAGACTATCATATTGGTCCCGCATTCTCATCAGCCATGTGCTGTTTCGGGCCTTCTGACCGCGTTTGACTTTTTTCCATTCATTAGATGCAAGGACCTGGGGCCGCCATTCGTCATACTTTGACGCTACGAACTCTAGCATTTCCAATGCACCCTTAGTGCGAGAATCATGCTCCCCAAGCCATATAATAGTGCGTCGAGATCCTTGGTAGATGTCCCTCATCATCGGCAAGAAGATATTCTTCTCGTCCACGCTGTCCTGATTGATGCATATCGCATCGATCCACAAAGTGCGCGGTCTATCTTTCAATCTGAGTCTCTCCAGAGCGGCATGCAGATTTCTAGTTATCCAGAAACTTGAGCCGTTGATGAATATCCGTTTCTTCCTGGTTAGGGTGCCCCAACAGTAGGATAGAGCCTCGTAGTCGGGCTTCTTGTCGAGAGAAACGTGATGCATTTCACATCTGATAGCCCCATGGCCTGGCAAGACATCCAGTAGTCTTATCTGCGGGTTTGTAGAGCTAATGGCCTCATGAATAAACTTTGTCGAAGAGGCCATTGCTTTGCGGAGAAAATGGCGCGGCCTCGCCCTCGGCGGAAATTGTCACAGTTCGTACTGGTGGTGATGCCAGAGTTGATTTATTGCTGTTGCACAAGAAGGGAAGTTCTATCTAAGTAATCTACTCTACTAGATTAGTCTATATAGACTAGGTTAAGGCATGTTGGTTCATGGTGGATTTCACTATGCATATGGCCCCCAACCGGCGCCAACAACTCAGTCGCAGTCCGCCAAGACAAGAGGGCGATAACGAAGACGGAAGATCTTGAAAATTGAGTCAAAAACTGAAACCAACATTACAGCCGAATAGGGAAAGTGATCACGTCAAGGCATGGACTGAAGTAAATGACTCATACTAATGGGAGTACCTGAAATCCAACTCTAGCGACATCAAACCAACATAATAGATAAACGTGCAGGGCAAATTGTTTAAGCCGTTCAAGCCACATGAGGTGTGGCTTGTGCAGGTGAAGGACTATAAACTCGGGCTAACTTCCAGCAACTCTTCTAAACTACCTTCCCGAATGCTAGCTAACTATATACAGGAACAGTCTTCTTTGTCTATATGCCCTGCGATAGTCCTGCCTCGTGGTTAGGTCGTCTGGTAGCTAGATTCCATAATATGAAGGAAGCAATGCTTAATTGGCATCTCATCTTCTAACAGACGCGCGTTAGCTAGCTTTTGGCGATCGTGGCGAGTCGGCTACAAGCGGTACCCCTATGCACGAACATGTGCAATAGGTAGCATTTATAACGTCAGTCAACTTCTTCACTGCTACAGTAAGGGGTTACTCGCCCAATACCATCCCGAGTCTGCGCATGTCCAGTTACAGGTAGAGTTCGTCAAAACTTACTTAGTTGAGTTGCCGGATCGCAATACATGGACCCTTCAATCGGCAATGGGCCGGCCCCTATTACTGTACAGCCCCTACAGCAGTTAGCGAGGATCCAAGCTAGGATAAGCTTTGGCAGGAGGTCATGTGGATCTCCGCGCCACAAAGCGGCGCGCCTGGCTTGGTGGATTTAGGTATTTGACCTGCATACCACCGAGAGCCGACTTATATGGCGACCTGAGCTTTAGTCTAACAGTCTAACAAGAAGTCCTCTACATACAGAACGGGCAGAGCTTGCGGATCTTATGTAGAACGAGTCTGTTTCCTTAACTAGCATTAACACTAACTAATTGGGACTACAGATCCCCGGCAGGGCCGAGTCGTGTGAGAAAATAGCAGCATTAGCATTAGCCATCCAAACAGACTAGGCTAGACTAGTCCGTATTCGACCCCTTGGCGGACCTTTTTTGGCATAAGAGATGTCTTGCATACGGTACTTCTCTTCCCCCCTTGGCCCTTACAAACCACACGCTAATTAATTACTTATCTAAGTATGTGTCTATCTGGGCCGCAGAACTCCGAGACATGCGGCACACCTTACCATACCGAGGTCGGCAAGCAAGCTCGTGAAGGGGGCAAGCTGAAAAGCGCTATAGGTCTAAGTAGGGAGGTAGGTATGAATGGGGTTCCCGATGTTGGCGGGCTGGCGGCCAATCTTGCAGCTCCCTAGCTCATTTCGAACACCAATGCGCCAGCGGGCACCATGATGAACATCTCGCCTAGCATCCTCAAAGCGGTAGGTCCCAAAGGTTCCCGCCACTCATTCATTCCCCATCGTCACCACCTCCCCCGGAGCTAGCGGTATAGTAAGGTAGAGCCCGGCTAGGTTTCTGTTCCTGAGCTCGCTTTTTTAATTTATTTTGTTCTGTTTCATTCATTGATCCCTACCTTGTTTCCCCAGATTCATCTGAACCTGGGCGAGCTCCTCTCTTTTAATTCATCTTCAAGTCCGTTTCCTTTTTTTTTTCGCCATTTCGATTTTTGGTTCTGCGGTGGTGTTTTGAGCGTCCCGTCTGCGATGTAGTACACGGGAAACCGGCTTCTACACATTTGCTACTCTAGACGGAACGGAGCAGCCTCGAAAGTCTTTTTTTTCTTCAAGTCATTTTTCTACTGTCAAGGACAATGCGATGAACGGCCTCACTGAGTCTTCATCGTGATCATGGTTACAAGGACCTTCTATCCTAGCGTCCTCGCTCTGTGGCTGCTGGTAGACCATGCATTGAGCCAAACCACAACCGCGTCGTTATCTACTACACCCACGAGCTCCACTACAGCATCGACATCAACATTCGTGTCGCCATCGATAAACTACGGCAATGGAGGGGGTCTGAGCCAAAGCGCAAAAATAGGTGTCTCGGTGGGCGTCACCCTCGGCGCCATAACCCTAGTCGGATCGATTGCGATCCTATGTTTTAAAAGAGGCCGCCTTAGGGCTTTAACGAGACCGCAGACACGGACGGACGTTTATGGTGATGTCGACGAGGAGAACACGGCCGTCAGGGGAGACCTCGGAAAGGCACAAGAGGGCTATTATATGAGCGGTAGTTCGACGGCGCACAACGGCGCGCCACCGCAGGCTTCGGATGGGTTCGTGTACCAGGGAGGAGGAGGAGGAGGATATCCGACGGTACCCGGTCAAGTATATGTACCGCAACAGCAAACCTATCCGATGGCATACCCGACCGCATATTCCGGAGAGACATACGTATATCCCGGGACAGCATATTCGGGGACCGCAGTTATAGATCCGAGTCAGCAGGGCATATACGCAGGGCCGTCAAACACACAGTACCTCCCCGAAACGCATGTACAACCACAACAACAACTGCACCAACAGCGGGGTGACACGGGTTGGGCATATTCGGCCTCGGCAACGTCTCCGGTAGATACAGGGCCAGTGCAGGATTTACAGATCAATTACCTCCAAGATTACCAGCAGCAAACACATAGCCCAAGCCCAGACCAAAGCCACTACCATAATGCCGACCCAGGTTCGGCACAAGGATACGGAGAGGGAACGTACTATGTTCCGCCGCCGCGCCCGCATGCGAGCGAGCTTCCCGAACAGCGGAAAATCATCGAGTTAATGGGCGAGGGACACTACAGGGAGGCGCCATAACGAGACCGACTATGCGCCTATTCTCTTAAAAAAAATAGGATTATTATTATCATTATTTAGCTGAGGACCTACATCCCACCCGGATATCCTCGGCGCATTTGTACATATTAATGGCGAATTGGGGTTGCACATACAGGGGCTGGCTGCATGGTCCTCGGGAAGCCCAGTCTCCCGAGCATGTTGAAGATACCTACATAATGGCACTTAGGAAAAGTAGCATAGCAGCGGTGATACCTACAGGTAGCAAGAATACCTAACGAGAATCAAAATTGCACTAGGTGGGTAGTAGTTGAAGCTACTACCCAAGTGTGTTGACGTAACATACAACGCGACGATCCGCACCGCTAATGAACCTAGCCTAGTTACGTACAAGCTCATCTTGCTGTATCTCAACGACGATCAGTCCTAAAAATAGCATGCTTCCGCTTCGCAAACGATCTAATGCAGCGCACCAACTAAAACCTGCGCTCGTCACGTTGCTTCGCATGTTCTTCAGTGAATGATGTACGATCGGCTTCATGTCGCCTCCATTTTCGCCACGATTCTTGTGTTAACGTTGTCAATGTTGGCAAGCTGCTGTAGGTAGAACTGCCTACTGTACCTAGTCAGGTGGGCTATTGCCAGTGTCGATCTCCTTCCTCGGATAATAACGATCTTCACGCGCCGGTCTCATCCTCTCGTACTAATTGAAACCAACATGCGCCGCATAAAAATATAGTGGCACTAAAAATGATTACCTAGATGGGTCGTCTTTTTATGAACTTATCCCTCTCCAGTGAGAACATTAGTCCTTCAAAAATTAGTTCTTCAAACATTTTCTCATAGTTCTTCAAATAGTCTGAACTTATTTTGCATATTACTACAATAAAATTTATAAGTCTGATGAGTCTAACAAGTTCTGTAAGTTTAATTGACTGGAGCAAGTCTCACGACCACCAAAAGCAAAACAATGCCATCCAAACCCTGCCCTTTTAATACCGCCCAACCCGATCCCGATCTTTTTACAACCCGACTCCGAATAATGCTCTCTATCCCCTCTTTATTTAGCAATGAGACCGCGCTTCGCGTCTTTGGCCGCTAGCCCCTCTAAGGTCTGTACCGGTGCCGGGTAATCCGGGCGTCCGCCCAGGATATCCACAATGGATTTCATGGCCATCCAATGAGCCGCAGTGGGCCGTCGGTTCTTCCAGTCTGTTTCGTTCTCTTCTAGATCCTGCATCGAGGAAAAGACGACATCGGCGCCTTTGATTCCGATGACTGAAGCGGTGAAGGAGTCCTTTGAAATCTCTTCTGGTCTGTCGTAGCCCTTCGGGCCAAACTTCTCTAAGTGCTGGATGCACTTAATGGCTAGTCTTACGGCTCGGCATCTATCCATAGGCGAGGGAACACCTCCCTGCTGGACGTGGCCTGGAATACTGTCTCGGGACTCAAACCTTCCATGCGCCTCGTCCCGCATGATATCGGCAATGAGTTTAGCATTGTAGGTCCTGCTAGCCTTCTCATTGATGAGCACCAGTCTTCCTGCTCTTGTCTGGCCCTTGTCTTTGGCGAAGACGTCTTTGAGATGCATGACATCTGCAGTCAACATCTGCAGGCTGATGCCCTCTTCGGGGATATAGACAGCACTTGCTCCTACGCTGAGGCCGGCTAGGAGAGCGATATATCCCGACCGCCCACCCTGGGTTTCAATGACAAAGACTCGTCGTCGAGTGGCAGAGGCCGATTGTTTGATCTTGTCACAATACGCCACGAGCTCGTTGAGGCAGGTGTCGGACCCGAGAGAGTATTCGGTACCGGGTACGTTGTTGGAAATGGTCGCCGGTAGCAAAACGTAGGGAATGCAGAGTGAGGGGTACTGGCTCCTGGCCTTGCGCAGTTGTGCGATAGCGTGGAACGCCTCGAAGCCACCAATCAGGAACAGAGCATCGAACTTGTACTTCTTGATTAGACTGGCAATGAGTTCCATGCCTGATTCCTCGGGCAATTCTCGGTTCGTGCCGATCTCAGAGCCACCTTTGCTAGCCCAGCCATCTACCTCAAGCCAATCAAAGGACCGGACGGCACCTAGTGGCTCATCGCCGTGGTGCCGAGCGAACCCAGCAAAACCGTTGTGAATGGCGAGAGGCTCGTGCCCTCGGGCTCGGCAGTAAGCTACTCCGGCGCGGATGGCGGCGTTCATACCGCCCGCCGGAGCACCGACATTGATGAACCCGATTCTCATTTTCTTCATAATGTCAATAGGCGAATTTCAAACTGCAGAGTAGGGGGTAGCAACTCACCTCGTTCTCTTTTACTTTCACTTCGCCGCCGAATCCTGTATTCGCCGACATAGCGTAGGACTTATACTGGTCGGAGAACTCGGTATCACGAAGAGCCATAGCTTCGTTGAAACGTTGTGCCTCGATCAGCTTGGCAACTTCTTTGGTTTCCTTGACCGCAGCCATCAAAGGCTTCCTCGTAATCTTGTTCTCAGTAATCGCGACGAAGCATGTTTCGGTCTCCGGGGTAGCCTCCAGCACGGCCTTAACGGCTTCGACACCTTGCAAAGTACCGAGCATTCTATCATAAGCGACAGCGGTTCCTCCTCTCTGAACGTGGCCTAGCGTTGTGATACGAGTATCAAGGCCCAGGCCCTGCTTATCCGCGAGGAGATCCTTCACCATACTGGGAGTGATCTTCTCGCCATGCTTGTCCAAAGCACCTTCGGCAATGATTACGATGGTCTTGCGTTTTCCCATACTCCGGTGCTAGGTACATGTTAGAAAGGGATCAAAAAGGTTGGATGAGAGGGAGGTTTGTCACCTGTTTTATGACCTGGCACATTTCTTCTTTCCAGTTATCTTCTCTAGGTTTCTCTGGGATAAACAGAAAGTCTGCGCCGGTAGCAACCGCTGCCATTAGCGCAAGCCAACCGCAATGGCGACCCATCACCTCAATGACGAAGGCACGGGAGTGAGACGACGCGGTAGCCTCGATGTAGTCAACCATCTCGCAGATTCGTGACAGGGCGGAGTAAGCACCGATAGTAGCGTCTGTCCCAGACAGATCATTGTCGATGGAGCCAACTAGTCCCACGATGTTCAGGTGTTTATAAGGCTCGATCTGTTTTTTGTCCAGGTCTCCTTTTGAGACAAGCTCTTCTAGAAGTGATGGCCACTCGCCGCGGAATCGGTCAGCACCAGTAAGCGAGCCGTCACCGCCGCAAATGATGAGGGCGTCTATGCCGTTGAGGACCATGTTTTTGGCGGCCTGAAGGCGGCCTTCGCGTTCGAAGAATGCCATGCATCTCGCTGTACCAATGAGAGTGCCGCCTTCGCCAAGGTAGCCCCGTACATCCTCCCAACCCATCTGCTTGATGTAGTTGCCGCCGCGTACAAGGCCTTCGTACCCTTCGTAGACACAATAAGCATTGCACCCCAAGTAGATAGCTGTTCGGACTACAGCTCGGACGACGGCATTCATGCCGGGGGAGTCACCCCCGGATGTCATGACAGCGATGTTCTTTTTATGTTCTGCCATGGTAGAGGGAGGTCGAGTGGAATAGGGTGAGGTTTAGAGTAATGATAGGAAATTAGGGACGGTTGAAGTTGAAGTCGAATGTGAAGCGAGTCGCAAAGGAACGCAGAGCGAAGGGGTCCTGTGTGATCTATGAGGTCTATATGTGTATGCGTATCACTAAAGTCGACGAGGTCCGTGGTTGCGTGGAAATAAAAATGATTGGAGCAGAGGCGGGAAGTGAGAGGTCTAGGTTCGTCCTCTACATCGGCCACCCGCGCTCTTGGTCTTTGCCTGTTGCTTATGTGCAGGGTAGCGAGACGTCAAGTGACGCAGAGGAGATCTGCAGCGTGATTATAGGAAGACTGTGCGTGGATAGGAGCTGAGGTGATGCCGGGCCCTCTGTGCCGTGTAATTGGGTGTCTCGACCTCGAGGACAAGAAAGCACTCACCAAGAGTGAGCAGTGAGGGCGTGCGAGAGGAGGGGTGATGGTGGGATGGGACCATGTGGGAGCTCTTATCGGGCTTATCAATTGGCCGTGGTGAGGGGAGCTACCCTCTCCAGACCCTGGGCGTCGTGCTCTTGGGCGGGCTTTGGGCTCTTGGTAGTGGTGCTAGCAAGGTTGCTAGCGCGCCGAATGCCGCCGGCCCAGGCCTCAAAAAACCCCTCCGGCGGAGCTGGGCGAGCGTTCGCGGCAGGGCAGTGCGTCATTCTAGTGGGGTGACGGACGCGCGAAACAGCTCAGTCCGACGGCTTGCACTACCTATCCGTGGCCAATTTGTGGTCAAGTGCTTCTTTTATCATACGATTTAGTCGATTAATATATGCAACTCTTTTAAGCACAGAATTGACTGTTCGCTGCTCTATTATGGGCCTGCAATGTCCTAGGTAGTGTACAATGCAAAAACCCTATGGATTCATAGAGATTCGGCGTCCGAAATCCCGGCGTCCAGCATAATTAGCCCCCCAACTTAGAGTCCGAACACAGCGCTAAGAACAAATGTGGTTGATGAGCGACTTTTTGGTCAATAACATCTCGACCAACCGGTGATTTGATATTACCGATGCTATAAGTATAAATGCGATGCAGTACCTACCTACGCCAATTGAGAACACCAATTCATACCACGTTGGCCTTTCTCATGAAATCCCCGCAGCGTCATTTACATGCACTCCTATATGCACTCCTACATGTAGGGACTTCCATCTACGGCCCATGTATACAGCATACTTAATAGGCAATACCTGACATATAGGCCCATCCGATATCATCCCACAACAACCAGCTCGCAACATGCAGGCAGCATCGTGTGATCCAGTACGTCTAGATCCTTGTAGCCAAGACTCCCCAGCTAGGCTCATCCTGTGTACATATCGCCTTAACCTCATAAGTGCCTGCTCACCTACATAGTATGTAAGGTTCTTAGCTTCGTTCATCTAGATGAGTAGGTAGATGCACTTCTCTGTAATCTTTCGCAGCATCCATCAAATGCATTAGTGAGCTGCCTACAAGTGATATCCACCTAGATAGCCTGATCTTGTAAGTAGGTACTTATGTCAGATATAAGGGGTATGTATCAAACACCTATTAGGGTTAGTTATTTAGATAAACCTAGTATATAGTGCTAAAATATATATATCGCAAAATTTTATAATATATATATTTATAATTAATATAATAAAATTAAACTTTTAAATTATTTAATAAAATTATTTTTAAATATTTAATTAAATTATTTATTTTTAATAATTAAAAGTTTTAATTATAATTTATTTATTATATAA